>SNVD02006342.1:0-253441 GCA_013180625.2 Boswellia sacra
TTATTTTTTTAATTTTATATTTAAATGTGAAATTATATTATTTAATTAATATTGTTATATTTTTAATTTTTATATTTAATTGTATCATATGTGTCACTTGAAAAAATATGACATGAAAATTTGCACATACTCCCAAAAGAATGACACATATGAATTTACCTTAGTTTGACTAGGTCATACGCGTCACTTTCCTAGAAACCGACATAAAAAAAGTGACATAAAAGGCTTGTTTTCTTGTAGTGATTGTTTTTTACCATAATTCTTTCAACAACTCATTTTGTTGTGACATCTTGCAGGCCAAATGATTGAGAACGATTTAGTAATTTCAACAAAGTTTGCTCTTCCTATTTTGTGTTTTTATCCTACATAATTCACAAGATTAATAGATATATATTTATGAATGTTTTCAATTCAAACCATTAAATTTTATATTTTTATTATAAACTTTATTATAATACTTCCTGCACCTTTCATATAATAGTACAATTAATTATATATAATAAATGAAAACAATAGTTAATAATTATAAACATAAAAAATTTATAATATATTACTTGAAAGAGACATGAAACATTAATACATTATTATCATCGTATAGTACTTATGATCTATAATATTTTGGCTAATAAATTTTTTAAATTTATTATTATTACAATAATTTGTAACTACTGATCTTCAATTTCCTTTTTTTCTTTGGTTAGTAAAGAATTAGTAAATAACATATTGTTATTAATTTTCATATATTATTATTAACAATAATTTGATTTCAATATATTGTGCCAACAATAACTTTTTATCTATCAAATTATTACACATTATGATAATATTGTCATTCGGTAATTCATATTTGTGATCCATAATATATTTGGTTTATAATTCTTTTTGTTGGTACTCACGTCAAACATGTGACATTTACATGTTCATATTTTGGTTAACTTGTGATAAAAGTAATTAAAGTGTTTTATTCCTATTTTACTATTTTTAGATAATTATTATAGGAATTATTTTGATAATTATCTCTCTTGATCAGGATAATATTTTTGTATCCTAATCAAAATAGGAAGATAGTTAATATATCCTTGTTACTTTAGGAGATTAACTATAAAGCATTTTCCTATTTTGTTTTATTCTAATCCTATTGTGATCTTGATTAAGATCCTTACAGGTCTTTTAGGAAGATGGTATCAAGACCTCTCATTATATATTAATGAATAAAGAGTCGGCAGGAACAAGGGAGTTGAGAGAGTCTTCTTACGCAAGGGAGAGAGTCTTCTTACACAAGGTAGAATTGTTGGTTGTTGATGAAGGCATTCCGTGACTTTGTAAGAGACAAGCTTTAACGCAAAGGAATGTCTTTATATCTTTGATTTATTGAGTCTTTGTTGTCATGTATGAGAGTTAAAATCGTACATGAGTTGTTGATCAAATCTGAGAGAGTTAGTAGACACTTAGGATAACTTGAGAATTGAGTGTTTATGTAATTCTGTCAGATATCGGGTGTTACGTATAACTTAACAGTGTTCTGTTAAGTTATCTGCGATAGAGAGTGGGCAGTGTCACTAATGTTTATAATCTTTGAGAAGATTTTGTTTGTCAAAGATTAGGTCTATGTGTGAAAGTGTCAGCACTGTAAAAGGTCCTAAAGATTGTACAAACAAGAACATAGTGAATTGCAGCTCTATAGCTGTCCGTGAACGTAGGTTTTTTTTTTATAATCGAACCACGTAAAAATCCTCATGTGTTGATTTACATTACAGATGACTGTGTTATTATTTATAACTGCAAACCTTCAGAATTTTCACTTTTTAATATATTATTATAATATTAATTTTTCACTTATGATATGCAAATTCTCTTTTCTTTTTAAGATTTTTTCTAAGAATTAGTAAACAACACACCATTATTAATTTTAATTTATTACTATTAACAATAAAAATAACTTTTTGACACTCGCTCGGTTCGCGTCTGGTCATCCCAGGTTGCAATCCTGAATGCTAACAATGACTCATATTATTATAAAATATATATCAAAATATTTGAAAAATGCAATAATTGAATGGTTCGAACCAACTTTTTAATAATGAAAGTTATACCTCACAACCACAATTCCAAATGCCACAAACCTTAGAGGAAACTTTTTATATTATTAAATATTTAATAACAATTCCTTAAAATTGATTACATTAATTCTAAGTTATTTTATAAACAATTTCATCTTTTAATACTACATTTGTTTATTATTAATGTTACTTATTTGTCTTCAAATAGTCTCTTTCAATTAAAAAAGTTGAAAACAAAATGTAATAGCCTATAGTTATTAATTCTCTTATATTAACAATGCAATTACCAATTTTTCGTTATTAACTTTATTGCTAAGTGTTTTTGTTACTAATATTACCAACTTGTTGAATAGTTTCTTCTAATCGATACATTTGGTTAAAAAATAAATCAATAATATCTAGTTGCAAATCTTTTTGTTAATTAATAATGACTTTGAGACACCAAATAATTTGTTGTTAAATGTTTTCATTTGAATTGAAAATTTGATGCCACAAAATACGTAATATTTAGCTACTAAATTAATTTATACCAAATAATAATTTTTTAGTGCCAATATTTTTGTTGCTAATGCTATACAATTGTCTCTGAGTGTTTTCTTCTGAAGGAAAAAAATTAGTGTAAAAAATTTGACAATATTTAATTACTAAGTAATTTAGTAAACAATGATTTTTTGACACAAATTTTTTTGTTGCTAATGTCTCTATGTTGTTGCAAAATGATTTTCAATTTCAAGTGAAATTTGATAAAATTCAAGTACTAATTTGCTTTGTGTCGAATAAATTTTTTTTGAGAGAAATATTTTTTTGTTGTTGATTTAAATAAAATTGTTGCTTAATGTTAATTTTTGGTTGGAAAACTTGGTGCTAAAAATTTATCAACAATTTGCAACAAATTGTGATTTACTTACTAAAATGTTGATTTAAACAAAAAATTATTTGTTGCATAATCAAATATTATAGTTGCAAAATACATTGCAAATCAACAACATCCCTATAACAAATAGTTTATATAAGTAATAACAATATTTAATCACTAATATATGTTGTTGTAGATAGTATAACCTTTACTTATTAAATTATTTTAGAAAAAATTTGACAAACTACCCCAACCTTTTAGCTTATTGTAACGTCTTTTATACTTTTGTATAGAGACAACCCTATATTTTCAGAAATTCATCATGGACCACTCTTTTGTTAGTTTTTAAATAGTATCATTTTTCCTTCCATAATCACTGCAATTACCAAAATTCCCTTAACTCAAGTTTTAAAAAATAAGTGCAGAAATAAAATATACCCCTAAAGATGAAATGACCTTTTTACCCCGAACAAAGCCAATAAAATATGGGGTAGTCCTATAAGTATTGGTGACATATCCCCTTCTGAAATAATAGAACAATAAATTTTTTTAAATAATTTAATAAATCATCAAATATTTATCAAAACTCAAAATAAAAACCTAAACCAACTAAGAAAAGGAAAAATAAAATTTCTTCTTCCTTCTAGCTAATCAACAAGAAATTACTCAAAGTATAATCACTCGATAATCCATTATGATCATCTTCATGCTCTGCGACTACTTTCTTTATAAGCCTCCTCTGAACTCCTATCACAATTTTTCTTGATGGATCACTTCCACTTTCGCCATCATTTCATATAGATCTTATTGACAAAGAACTATGCAATGCCTAGTTTTTGGGGAGAGAAAAATAAGCTAAATATGAATTATATATACATTAAAAGAAAATTTAGAAAAAATCAGCAATAGACTTGTAGGTTGACAATGAAAGAGATTGGAGAACATAGCACTCATGGTAATGCATATTACTATTAGAAAATGCGAAAATCCGACAAATTGGCAAAACATTGAGTTTTAGACCATGGTATCTACTCCACGACAAAATGCGAAAAGACATACAACATACAACTAAAACTTCAACAAACAATATATAATTCATGCTTGGGTCTACAGATTCCAAAACAGGGGTCATAAGCTTATTTTCGTTTTCATTTTGGATTCAAGTCAAGTGCATGACTAAAGAAACAAAAACTATGATCTATATTTGCACAAAACATACCATAGGTGTGCATCTCCAGTCAAAACTATGCAATCCCATATAGTTTGCTTTCACAGCACCATTGTTGTACACTAACAAAGTTTAAAGGTTACGATTTGGGTAATTAGGAATGCAATTTGTTGATATACTTTAACAAACTTTGTTACAGGTTATTTTCTTGTCAATTCTTCCAAGCATTGCATCAGCAACCCAAACTTAGGAAATATACTAGAAATTAGGGGAAAAGTTAACTATGAATTACACAGGGCATATTTATTAACAAAGGAAGAAGAAAAAACTGAGGAAGAGAAGAAAGAAGAGAGAAAAAAGGAAAAAAAAAAAGGAGAGAAAGAAAAGGATTAGGATCCTCTTCTAATTGAATCTTTTCCTAACCTTTGAAGAATATCATGGCACATGGCAAATATTCAATTTAATAGTTAAGATTTTATTTTTGTTATTTGTATAACAAACAGTGTAGTTTCATTTAAGTAAAAACTATAATAAAGTTATAAACGTTTCTGGTTTCTAATGCCTCTCCCTTTGCTTTCTCTTGCTTCTTCTTCCCTTTTCATATAAGACACATTTGTCCACTCCTTGTTCTCCATCTCAGCAACAAAACAAAATTGTTGAAGAAATTCAAATTATAAGATTGGTATGATCAAAATTTTACGAAGATGATTCAACTTCTCCTTCAAAAAGCTCCTCATAACTCTTTTGAATTAAATAAATCCCTACAAAAGATATAAAAGCCTACTTGGAGTTAAAAAATATTTTTTACCCCCGAAAGTGCATCGATTTTGTCAAAGGATTGAAAATAAATTGAAATTATAAGGAGAGAAAAAAATGCCCAAAAAAGAACAATAATATCAGTAAAATCTACACCATGTTGACTTGTGCTATTGATTCTTTTTTTTTTTTTTTTGTGATGATGTTTAGTTTCAAATTAAAGTTTGATTAATCTGTCGAAAGGGGAATTAAAACATGAAATACTTATAGGCTTCTTTCCTTGCTACACTTTCATTCCGGTGGTAAGGTTTTGGAAGCCTTTGATTTTAGGCCTAGTTCAACTAGTCTTATCACCAGCCATTCCAATAAAAAGGTGCACCATGAATGGAGAAAGGTAGCAAGAATATAACCAAGTAATTCAATGAAAGAGAGATGTTTTGGGTTAATAAAACTGTGCCATTTGGTTGTTAAAAATAATAAAATAAATCTTAACAATTGAATTAAATATTTGCTACATGTCATGAGATTCTTCAAAGGTTAGGGAAAGCTTAGATCAAGAAAGGATCTTGGTCCGAAAGAAAAAGGAGGAAAGAGAAGAAAGATTAAAAGAATATTTTTTTATTATTTTAATAGTTAAATGACCATTTTAACTTTGGATATTTAAGTTATTTACGTACACTTAATGGTAAACTAACAGAAGGGTAGTCTATGATGAATTTATGAAAATATAGGGTTGTCTTTGATACAAAAGTGCAAAAGGCCTTTTTCTATGATAATAAGCCAAAAGGCAGGGGTAGTTTATGAAATTTTTCCAATTATTTTGTAATAAACACCGTCCTTTTGATACAAAGGAATTTATCCTTGATTCCATGAAATCGTCTCTAAAAGATTTAAATTTAAGGTAAAAAGGGTGCAAAAATAAGACAACAATCAACTACATTTTTTTTTTGTATTTAATGAAAAGTTTCTGAAACAAATATTTTTTTGTCACTAATTTAAACAAAATGGTCCCTAAATATAAATTTTTTGTTGGAAAACTAGTCGCCAAAATATTATCCAGAATTAGTAACAAATTTTGATTTTGTTACAAAATATTAATTTAATTACAAAATTATTTGTTGCAAAAACAAATACCATAGTCACAAAATATACTAAACATTTCAATGGCAGAATTTCAACAATTGTAAAATTTTGTAGTTAAATGCTACATTTCGCAACAAAATTAATTTTGACAGAGAAAGCATTGTTTTGAAATGTCATATTTCTTGTTCCGAAAAAAATTGTTTTAAACAAAATGGTCCCTCTGATTCTAGACGGTGCAGACTAAGAGATACATACTTTAAGGGTCAGCAACTGAAACTGTCATTTTTTTATTTGATATGTGAGAAATTATGTCTTTCAGTGATGCTGGATGAAGATGTAGTCAAGGTGGTAAAATGATAGGTGTAGGTTCAAATCTGTCAAGTGGTTGAGCTTTGTGGATACGCTAGACAATTTCAATGACTACCCATGGAGGAGTCAGTCTTACACTAGGACCATTACGTCCATGCAAACATCTTTGGTATGGAGATTAGAGAGGTTAAGGAAAAGAAAGGCAACAAAAAAAGGCCAGCGTGAAATGCAAAAGTATAACTTAGAAAGGTGTCTGTACCTTATTCAGGTACAAGAATATGTCTTTCATTATAGTTTCTATAGTTTGCATATTGTTCAATGATGGATACCATTATCAATTCTTGAGATGTCTTTCACAAGTTTGGTTGTACGAGGCTTTGCCATATGTTGGTGCTACATATGCCACTATCGAATAAAGGTTTATGGGATGGATTTCTTGTTTGTTAAAATGGCAGAGTACTAAAGTGCTATTAAAGGCAAAGCTAAAATGCAATGTTTTCAACATTATAAGGGTTGTAAGTCATCATCCCATTATTTTGTTGACTTTATATATATAAATATGTCAATATGTAATAAAACATTTGATCGTACAGACATATCCACTTATCATATTAGAGCCTACAGAGGTAGAGTGCATAACAGACTCGTACATGACCCTAGCGAGTAGTAGGTATGTAGAAGGGTAGACATATGTACTGGGCGTTAAATTTAGTGGATGCACTTTTATAGACATGGCACCTCTTCTTCTCATATATTGTCTTATTGAATAGATTTATCCACTATTGTATATCATTATATTATAATATTTGGCATATGTTATGGCTTTCCCTTTTCTTATTTTGTTTAAGAGCATGATGATAATGACAATAATGGACCTATATAGGAGGTACCATTAGTTGACTTTTCTCAAGATAGTGTCGAGGCCTAGAGCAACTACCATTAGGTTTCGTTCCAAACTGTGGTTAGAGATTGTTTTGAGGAAAGCACAAGTGAAATCCCTTTGTTAGCCTTTCTAGAAGAAAAAAAAGGTCTACTTAGATGTGGAGCCACAACCTCAATTTGATCCCGTGTTAGTACCATACGTACATCCTCTGGTGGAGCCATCGATAAAGTCACATGTATCCCCCTAGTCAGAGTCTCTTGTACAACCCATGCTCAACCTCAGATGCCATTATTTGAGATAAGGATGAGGCGAGGATGTATGAGAGTTGGAAGTCAACTGGTGTCAACCTCATAAACTTGGGTACGGTAGACGCAGAAATGGAGATCTTTAGGACCTTGACTACACCTTTTGAATGGCTTGAATCCAAGGTTTATGCATTTCTTATACCATTTATTGTAAAAACTAACTAGCATTGCTAACATTATACTATATATAGCACATTGATGTATACATTTGGATGTTATGATAGAAAGGGCTAACCAACTCAATCAGTCATGTGTGGAAAATTCAACCTTCTTGGACACAACATTTTGGGTATTGCTTCCACACACCATTTTTAATATATTCTACATCTATTAAATCCTATAATTCATTTTGCTAAATTTTCTTCTACATAAACAATCAATGAGGTTTCAAGGGAATGTGAAAGGTTTGTGGGATCTTTAGTTGATAAGCTGGATGACATTGAATAATAGAATGAAGATGACTGGGTGAATTACATTTAAGGGTATAGTCCAATACGTGGTTGGACGTGCGATGATATTGATTAGGTAATAATTCCATAGACAAAACTTTATGTGCGTACATTTAATGTTCCAAAGTGATTGTTAATAACTTTTTTTTAATATGTATGCTCCAGTGAATATTGATGGCCAACATTGGGTCGCTACCCACGTTGATTTGAGACGTTGCACCATAGCTCTATATGATCCATACATTGCAAATAAATGATTTGATTCTTCTGCAAATTGTGAAATGTTTCAGAGCGGACTCTTTTGCCCTCCATACCTTGTTGTTTGCCATAGTGATACCCAAATCTTCTAGAAAATCTTGAACATGTCCCTAGGTCGGTATTGTTGACCCAGGTATGGCAACCCAAGAGGGAGGGTGAATTGGGTTTTTATTTATAAAAACAAATTTAGAAAACTTTTCCTGAAAGTTCAAAATTATTTAACTCTTTCTTTGAGAATAAAGATGAAGAAGATGAAAATAGAATGCAATCAAGAGAATAGCAATAGAGAACAATCACAAGTGCAACTAAATGTAAAGAGCATAGGGATAGAGAGAGTGCAAACTCAATTTACGTGGTTCGGCAAACCTTGCCTACGTCCACGGGCTCCTAGCTCCACGAGCTAAGCTTTCCACTAAGTTGTAGAAATCTTTACAACTTGCTTGATGAACAACCTCACCAAGACTTTTTCTTCAACCCTTGATAACACCACACCAAGAGTTCTTCTTGATGAACAACCTCACCAAGGCAACTTCCTTCAACTCTTGATAACACCACACCAAGAGTTCTTCTTGATGAACAACCTCACCAAGGCAACTTCCTTCAACTATTGATAACACCACACCAAGAGTTCTTCTTGATGAACAACCTCACCAAGGCAACTTCCTTCAACTCTTGATAACACCACACCAAGAATTCTTCTTGATGAACAACCTCACCAAGGCAACTTCCTTCAACTCTTGATAACACCACACCAAGAGTTCTTCTTGATGAACAACCTCACCAAGGAAACTTCCTTTAACTCTTGATAACACACAACAGAGTTCTCTCAAGGATAACTATTATCCTTTACAATAATATCTCACTCTCACCACAATACAAGAACAAAGATAATTTTTACAACAAAAGTATAACTCTCTTCAAAGAGTAGATAAATAATATAAAAGCTCTCTAGACTTGATATTTCTCTTGCATTTTGCTTGATAAAATGCTTCTCTTGCACTTGTTGAATGCATGGGAGAATGGCTCCTTTTATAGGCAAATGAGATGAACTTAATCAAGTGAAGACACCATCTCCAAATTTTCTGCCCACCATAAAAACCGTAATCTTGTCTGCCATTTTTGTCAATGTTCCGTTTGAAATTTGAAAATTTGCAAAACATAAAAGATCTGCAATTTGAATAAGATTTCCAACGCATCAAGAATCAAGTCATTTGGATATCTGTAGCTCAAGATATGGCCAAAACACCATTCGGTGCTTATGTGACTTGATTTTCTTTCTTGTGTCAGTCCATCAAATTGAATGATAATTCTCAGCCTTTCGTTTGAAATTTGAATTTCTTCAAAACATAAAAGATCTGAATATTTGAATAAGCTTTCCAAAAAATTAAGAATCAAAGCATTTGGATATCTTTATCTTAAGATATAGCCAAAAAACCATTCAGTACTCATGTGAGTTGATTTTTCTTCTCTGTGTCAGTCCACCGAATTGCATGTCAATTATGTTAGCCTTCCATTTGAAATTTGAATTTATTCAAAACATATGAAATGTTCTTCATTAAGTCATATTTCCAATGCCATAAGAATCAAGTCATTTTGATTTTTCTAGCTCAAGATCTGTCCAAAGGAGTATTCGGTGCTCATGTCAGCTGCTTCCATTTGTCTTTCAACTTGCATGATGATTTGGACAACCTTGCACTTGAAATTTGAATTTCGTTAAAACATATGAAATGTTATAAATTGAGTAAGCTTTCCAAAGGCTTAAGAGTCACGTCATTTGGATATTGGTAGAGATATATATGACCAATTGATTGAACATTGCTCATGTGTCACATTCCTTGAGTCAATCCTTATTCTTAAACTTTGGTGCCTTTAACATGTAGTCTTCTCCTTAGCTTCAACACTTCATTTTAATAAGCCTCTTCTTGATTTTAAAATTATTTCAATGATCTTACTCTTGCACATAAATAAACATGTTAGTAAATCTCAATTAATCAATGTGTATTGTTATCATCAAAATTATCATGTAGCCTTAGGGCTAACAATCTCCCCCTTTTTGATGATGACAAACCATTGATTGCTTTAAAATATAATCTAAAATCAAGAATGAAAATAAAAATCAACAATAAGCAAAAAGAATGGCACTTGTTATGAATATAAGCAATCCAACTATTTCTCCCCCTTTTGTTATCATTAAAAAAGATGTAATCAAATTAACTACTCCCCCTAAATATATTCTCCCCCTTAACATATGCTACCATTCAAAGATTATCATATTAAAGCAAAATTAAGACATATCCAACATGCCTAATTCTCTTCTAATTATGCAAAATCTATCTTGACTAAGGGGTTTAGTAAATATATCGGCTAATTGTTTATCGGTGGGAACAAATTCTAAAGAAATATTACCTTTTTGCACATGATCTCTAATAAAATGATGTCTAATCTCTATATGCTTAGTCCTAGAGTGTTGTAGGGGATTTTTTGAAATGTTAATGGCACTTGTATTGTCACATTTGATGGGAATATGATCAAATACCACACCATAATCTTTTAAAATTTGTTTCATCCAAAGAGATTGTGCACAACAACTTCCTACTGCAATATACTCGGCTTCCGCGGTTGATAAGGCAACAGAATTTTGTTTTCTACTAAACCATGAGACTAATGCATGTCTTAGAAAATGGCAAGAGCCACTAGTGCTCTTTCTATCAAGAAGACTTCCAGCAAAGTCCGCATCGGAATAACTAATTAGATCAAATTATCACACTTAGGATACCAAAGACCTAGATTTATGGTTCCAAGAAGATATCTAAATATCCTTTTGACAGCCTTAAGGTGAGATTCCTTTGGACAAGACTGAAATCTAGCACACATACACACACTAAACATAATATCAGGTTTACTAGCAGTTAAATACAAAAGAGAGCCAATCATACCTCGATACTTTGTTACCTCAACATCTTTTCCTTTCTCATCTTTGTCAAGCTTGGTTAATGTATCCATAGGTATGTTATATGTCCTTGAATTATCCATGCCAAACTTCTTGAGAAGATCTCTTGTGTATTTAGCTTGATTAATTAAGATCCCATCTATTGATTGCTTGATTTGAAGTCCAAGGAAGAAATTTAATTCTCCCATTAAGCTCATTTCAAATTCTTGTTGCATGCACTTGAAAAATTCCTCACACATAGAGACATTCGTAGCACCAAATATAATATCATCAACAAAGATTTGAACAATTAATAAATCACCATTTTTTGTTTTAACAAAAAGAGTAGTATCAACTTTTTTCATTTCGAAACCATTATCAATGAGAAATTTGCTCAATCTATCATACCATGCTCTTGGTGCTTGTTTCAAGCCATAAAGTGCCTTTTTGAGTTTGAAAACATGGTTTGGAAAATCATGATTTTGAAAACCAAGAGGTTGCTCTACATATACTTCCTCCATAATGTAAACATTTAAAAATGCACTTTTGACATCCATTTGATATAATGTAAAATTTTTATAACATGCAAATGCACACAACATTCTAATTGATTCTAATCTAGCAACCGGTGCAAAGGTTTCCTCATAATCAATACCTTCTTCTTGATTGTATCCTTGAGCAACAATTCTAGCTTTGTTTCTAATAATGGTGCCATTTTTATCTACTTTATTTCTAAAAATCCATTTAGTGCCTATAATAGAATGATTTTTAGGTCTAGGGACTAATTCCAAAGATTGATTTCTCTCAAATTGATTCAATTCTTCTTGCATAGCCAAAATCCAACTTTCGTCATTTTCGGCTTCTTTAAAAGATTTTGGTTCAAATTGAGAGACAAAAGCAAAATGATTACAAAAGTTCTTAAAAGAAGATCTAGTTTTCATACCTTGTGATGGTTCACCAATAATGAGATCTTTAGGGTGAGCTTTTGCATACCTCCATTCCTTTGGTAATTCTTGGGAAGAATCATTTACTTCCTCAAGCTTTTATTGTTGAAGTTGTAATTCATCTTGGCTTTTTTCATCAAGCCTTGATTCCTTGATTTGCCCTTCTATCTCAACAATATCATCATCTAAATTCTTTGAAGAAATAACACTAGTTTCATCAAATTCAACATGCATAGATTCTTCAATAGTAAGAGTCTTTTTGTTAAAAATTCTATATGCTTTACTATGGTTGGAGTAGCCAACAAAAATTCTAACATCGGCTTTATTATCAAATTTTCCAAGGTTATCCTTGGTGTTTAAAATAAAACATTTACATCAAAAAACTTTAAGAAATCCAATGTTGGGTTTTCTTCATTTCCAAAGTTTATAAGGAGTTTTCTTTATTAAAACTCTAATATGGACTCTATTTGCAAATTTTGAAAAAGCTTGTGTGGCCTCATTTTTAGTTTTCAAGAATAACACCCAAGTAAATATTGAATAATCATCCACAATAACAAAAACAGTAATACTTTTCACCAAGGCTTTGAGTTCTTGATGGTCCAAATAAATCCAAATAAAATAATTGTAGATGTTTATTTGTTGAAATAAATTTCTTTTGTTTAAAAGAAGTTCTCACTTGTTTTCCAAATTGACAAACATCACAAATCTTATCCTTTTCAAATTTTATTTTTGGAAAACCATCAACTAAATCATTTTTAGAAATTTTTAAAATTGTGTCCATGCTAGCATCACCTAATCTTCTATGCCATAACCAAGCATCATGATTAACAATGAAACAATTTTCTGCATGATCATTAACATCAATATCAATTGTATAAATATTACCACATCTATTACCAACAGATAATGTCTTATTGTTACTAACATCCTTAATCACACATCTATTAGGCTCAAAAGTAACAAAATATCCCTTATCAATTGACTAATACTAATCAAATCATGTAAGCAAAATATTTTCAATAATAGGTGAAGAAGGGTTACCAATATCACCATGTTCGATTACCCTTTGTTTGGCATTATCACCGAAGTTCACATATCCTCCTTTCTTCATGATTAATCTTGAGAACTTGGAGGCATATCCGGTCATATGCCTTGAGCATCCACTATCTAAGTACCACTTGTGTTTGCCACTCCTTTGTCTCTGCAATCAACATTCAAGGAGTAACTTTTTGGTACCCAAAAGTTCTTGGGTCCTTGGGGGTTAGTTATGGTACTTTTTGGAACCCTTATTTGTTTCAAATTAGGATTTCTCTTAATATAGCAAGAATGCACTTTGTGTCCTTTTCTTCCACAATAAGTACATGAATGATTAGGATTATTTCTAGAAGATGCATGAGCAAAATAATTTTTAAAATACTTTTGATTTTTATAAGTTTTATATCCTAAACCTCTTTTATCAAAAACACACCTTTGGTTTTGTAACATAGAATTCAAATTTTTTGTGCTTTTTGTAAAACTATCAACAATATTTCTTAAGTCATTATTTTCCTTTTTCAAACTAGCATTTTGTTTCTCCAATTTATCAAAATCCTTTTGTTTTAAAATGTCATTTTCAGTTTTTAATAAATGTATTTGACTTTCCAAACTTTCCAAATCTTTTTGCTTTAAAATTTCATTTTTATTTTCTAAAGCTTCATTTATTTCCACCAACTCTTCTAATTGAGATAACATGATTTTTGACTTCTTTTTAAAAGCATTGATTTTTGAATTTTGTTTATCAACTTGCACATGTAAATTTTGGAATGCTTCAAGTAATTCATCATATTAAAGCTTACGATCATGGTTTAGAATACTTATCTCATTTTCTCTTAAAGCCATGAAGCACATGTTTGCCACATCGTAATCTTCTTCTTCATTCTCCTTCAAGATGATTTCGTGAGTAATGAGAGAACCCATAAGTTCTTCTAACGGTAGTTTGGTGAGGTCCTTTGCTTCTTGAATTGCCGTCACCTTTGGCTCCCAAGATTTTGGTAGACACCTAATAATCTTTCTCACCATTTCAACATTAAAATAAGATTTACCAAGAGATTTCAAACTATTAATAATATCCGTAAATCTAGTAAACATTTCAGAAATTGATTCATCAGATTTCATCTTAAAAAACTCATAACTATGAACTAGCATACTAATTTTGGATTCTTTAACTTGACTAGTTCCTTCATGAGTTACTTCAAGTGTGTGCCATATTTCTTGTGCAGTAGAACAAGTAGATATTCTATTAAACTCATTTCTATCTAAAGCACAATACAACACATTCATAGCTTTAGCATTCAAACTCAATTTCTTTTTATCATCTTCACTAAACTCTTTAGGTTCTTTAAGCATGCATTCCCCATTTCAATTTTGGTAGGAACAAAAGGTCCTTCCAAAACAATAGACCACAAATCATAATCAAAAGATTTCAAGAAAATACTCATTCTAATTTTTCAATAAGAGTAATCACTTCCATTAAAAAATGGAGGTCTAGAGATAGAAAGTCCCTCAACATATGAAGTTGAATTAAAAGTTGCCATAGCTCAAAAATCGATTAAGATTTAAAAATTGAGCAACCTTGCTCTGATACCACTTGTTGACCCAGGTATGGCAACCCAAGAGGGGGGGTGAATTGGGTTGTTATTTATAAAAACGAATTTAGAAAACTTTTCCTGAAAGTTCAAAATTATTTAACTCTTTCTTTGAGAATAAAGATGAAGAAGATGAAAATAGAATGCAATCAAGAGAATAGCAATAGAGAATAATCACAAGTGCAACTAAATGTAAAGAGCATAGGGATAGAGAGAGTGCAAACTCAATTTACGTGGTTCGGCAAACCTTGCCTACGTCCACGGGCTCCTAGCTCCATGAGCTAAGCTTTTCACTAAGTTGTAGAAATCTTTACAACTTGCTTGATGAACAACCTCACCAAGACTTTTTCTTTCAACTCTTGATAACACCACACCAAGAGTTCTTCTTGATGAACAACCTCACCAAGGCAACTTCCTTCAACTCTTGATAACACCACACCAAGAGTTCCTCTTGATGAACAACCTCACCAAGGCAACTTCCTTCAACCCTTGATAACACCACACCAAGAGTTCTTCTGGATGAACAACCTCACCAAGGCAACTTTCCTTAACTCTTGATAACACCACACCAAGAGTTCTTCTTGATGAACAACCTCACCAAGGCAACTTCCTTCAACTCTTGATAACACACAACAAGAGTTCTCTCAAGGATAACTATTATCCTTTACAATAATTTCTCACTCTCACCACAATACAAGAACAAAGATAATTTTTATAACAAAAGTATAACTCTCTTCAAAGAGTAGATAAATAATATAAAAGCTCTCTAGACTTGATATTTCTCTTGCTTTTTGCTTGATAAAATGCTTCTCTTGCACTTGTTGAATGCATGGGAGAATGGCTTCTTTTATAGGCAAATGAGATGAACTTAATCAAGTGAAGACACCATCTCCAAATTTTCTACCCACCATAAAAACCGTAATCTTGTCTGCCATTTTTGTCACTGTTTTGTTTGAAATTTGAAAATTTGCAAAATATAAAAGATATGCAATTTGAATAATATTTCCAACACATCAAGAATCAAGTCATTTGGATATCTGTAGCTCAAGATATGGCCAAAACACCATTCGATGCTCATGTGACTTAATTTTTCTTTCTTGTGTCAGTCCACCAAATTGAATGATAATTCTGTCAGCCTTCTGTTTGAAAATTGAATTTATTCAAAACATAAAAGATCTGAATATTTGAATAAGCTTTCCAAAAAATTAAGAATCAAAGCATTTGGATATCTCTATCTTAAGATATGTCCAAAAAACCATTCGGTGCTCATGTGAGATGATTTTTCTTCTCTGTGTCAGTCCACCGAATTGCATATCAATTATGTCAGTCTTTCATTTGAAATTTGAATTTCTTCAAAACATATGAAATGTTCTTCATTAAGTCATCTTTCCAATGCCATAAGAATCAAGTCATTTTGATTTTTCTAGCTCAAGATCTGTCCAAAGGAGTATTCGGTGCTCATGTCAGCTGCTTCCATTTGTCTTTCAACTTGCATGATGATTTGGACAACCTTGCACTTGAAATTTGAATTTCATTAAAACATATGAAATGTTATAAATTGAGTAAGCTTTCCAAAAGCTCAAGAATCACGTCATTTGGATATTGGTATAGATATATATGACCAATTGATTGAACATTACTCATGTGTCACATTCCTTGAGTCAATCCTTGTTCTTAAACTTTGGTGCTTTTAACATGTAATCTTCTCCTTAGCTTCAACACTTCATTTTAATAAGTCTCTTCTTGATTTTAAAATTATTTCAATGATCTTACTCTTGCACATAAATAAACATGTTAGTAAATCTCAATTAATCAATGTGTATTGTTATCATCAAAATTATCATGTAGCATTAGGGCTAACAGGTATATTTTAGATGCCTTAATGAGTTTGCCTTTTATATGTTTCTAATAACATGTGCACTAGGTTGTTTGTGATTTAGATGAAGCCCAAAACCTAAACAGTGTGCTTATTGATATACTTTCTCACTCAACCACCTTTATTTCCCTTAACCACCATTTATATGATGGAGCCCAACATACAGCCTCCACTACAAGAAAAACAGTTTTTCTGTGACCAAGTTTTTCGTGACAAAACTAAATTCATTGCAGAAAGCGGCCTTTTGTGGCAAAATTCTTATTTCATTGCAAAAGGTAGCACTTGAAGAAAATGATATTTTGTGAGGAAATTTTCGTCACAAAATAGAACCTTTAGTGGCGAATCCTGATTTTGTCGCAAAAAAACTTCCAAGTCTTGTTGGCAAAGACCTTTAACGACAAAACAAAATCATTTGCGACAAAAATTTTGTGACAAAATATTGTCGAAGAAAAAAATTTATATAATATTTTGCGACAAAAATTTCGTCACATGAAAATTTCGTCACAAAAGGTCTTAAATTACGACGAAATTTTCGCCATGAAAGGTTAGCTAATTTTCTAAGTAAACTAATGAAGATAATTTTAGAAAATCTTTTACAACCAAAATTTCATCGCAATATAGGATATTTTGTGACCAATTTTTTTGTCAAATTCGTTGAAAAAAGTGGCCTTTTGTGACAAAATTCTTATTTTGTTACAAAAGCTAGCATTTAAAGAAAATGGTATTTTGTGAGGTAATTTTCATTGCAAAATAAAATCTTTAGCGGCGAATCCCAATTTTGTCGCAACAAAACTTTCAACTCTTGTTAATGAAGACCTTTAGCGACAAAATAAAATCATTTGCAATGAAAATTTTGTCGCAAAATATTGTCGAAGAAAAAAATTTATATAATATTTTGTGACGAAAATTCCGTCACAAAAGGTCTTATATTGCAACGAAATTTTCCCCATGAAAGGTTAGCCAACTTTCTAAGTAAACTAACGAAGATAATTTTAGAAAATCTTTTGCGACCAAAATTTCATCATAATAGAGGATATTTTGTGACCAATTTTTTGTCGCAAAAAGATTGCTTCTACAAAAATAACTTCCTACACTTACATAGACAAAAAGATCTCATACAATTTTTTTGGCCATAAAGTGTCTTGTATTGCACTGGAAATTTCGTTGCAAAAGGTTAGCCAATTCTCTTTTGGAAAACCTTTTGCCATGAAAATTTTGTTGCAAGACATGACATTTTGTGACCAAATTTTTGTCGTAAAAAAATATTTTCAAAAAAAATAGCCTTTTATACTTATATGGAAAAAAAAAATCTCAAAATTTCTTATGACAAAAATTTTGTAACAAAATGTCCTTTGTCACAAAAAAATTTTCGTCACAAAAGATTTTCTAAAATTATCTTTATTAGTTTTCTTAGAAAATTAGCTAATTTTTCATGACGAAAAATTGGTCACAAAATATTAGACCTTTTGTGGTGAAATTTTCGTCGCAAAACATTATATAAATTTTTTTCTATAATATTTTGTGACAAAATTTTTTATCGCAAATGATTTTATCTTATCACTAAAAGTCTTCTCCAACAAGACTTGGAATTTTTTTTGCGATAAAATCGGGGTATATCGTTAAAGGCTTTTTTTTTGGGATGAAAATTTCCTCGCAAAATGTTATTTTCTTAAAATGCTAGTTTTTGTGATGAAATAAGAATTTTATCATAAAAGGCCACTTTTTGTGAAGAATTTGCTTTCGTAAAAAAAAAAATTTGGTCACAAAAAACTGTCTTTCGTCACAAAAACTTGGTCGCAAATAATTTCAGAAAATATTTTGTGACAAAATTTTTGTCACAATACATGACCTTTTGAGATGAAATTTTTGTTTCAAAATATTATTTCAAAAATAACCTTCTATTATCTATATACAAAAAAATTTATATAATATTTTGTAATAATATTTTCGTCACAAAATGTCTTCTATTGCGACAAATATTTTGTCACGAAAGGTTTTGTGAAATTTTCTTGACAAGAATACTTATAAAATTGTCAAATTAATATTTATGACTAATTTTTTATATATCAAAGTGAGATTGAAAAAAAAAAAAAAAGCTCTAGCTCATAAAAATTTAGTGATCAGTCAAATGTATTTAAAAGGATGGGTGCAAAAATAAATTTTTAGATGCAAATGCTTTTTTATAATGATTGACTTTATTTAGTTATTACATTGTACAATTTCATGTATGACCTAGATATTTGATTTATTTATTTTTAATGTTGGATTAAGTGTTAGTAAATTTTTGATATATTTCGAATTAACTCTATAATTATAGTAATGTATGAATTTGCTATGTCTATATATATGTATGTAATTATAATATGAATTAATAATAAGGGATATTAACAATTTACCTCCCAAGGTTAAGCGAAAAATCAAATTCCCCTTTGCAGTATTTGAAATCACAAATTGCCTCCTGATTTTTGAATTTTGACATTAAGTTAAACGGAGTAGGGATACTATTGAAAATAAAACTCGTGCGATAAAATTAAGGGATATTTAACAATTTACCCCATGAGGTTAAACAAAAATACAAATTACCCCCTTCCGAGGATAAAAATAATTAAAAACTTAGGATGAAAACAATAATAATAATTAAAAAAATAATAATTAAAAATATTTCAAACTTTATTGAATAAATAGTAAATAGTAAATTTAAACCAAATTGAACCCACCATTTAATTCGAGCTTCAATTAATAAACATAAATTGGGCGGTGGCGAGTTCTAGTAGAGAAGATAGAAGAGGAATTAATGACAGAAGCAATTTTGTCAATGAAGAGAAGGAAACAACGATCGTGGGGGTGGTAATTCGTGTCATGTGTTTCGACTTATTTAATTGTTCGTGACAATAAATGAAAAGCGGATTTGACAAGGTTATTAAATGTGCCACCCACATCTTGTAATCGTGTTTTCTTAATTGTTTAATTTCATTATGTATAGTATATCATATTCTATATATTTATATCAATTAAAAGTATTTATAGAATATAAATAACTGTGGGTATAACAAAATTATTAAAATCATTACAATTTACTCTTATGTAAATTGATTTACTTTATAATATAAAATTTTCAGTTTCATAAAATATATGTTGTAATAAGTTAAAAATTATATCATTAAATGAGCTTGCACGTTCATGATTGACAAGATATATTTAACTATTCGTACCATTAAACTGGTTGGCGTGTTGAACACCCTCAACATGAATTCGACCCATTTATTAATCGTGTGTCGTGTTAGCATCATATTCGTGTCATGTTCGGGTGTCATGATTCAAATTGCCACCCCTAGACAATGATAGTGTGAGGGGAAGATTTGGTGAAACACTAGGGAGAGTTGATAGAGATTGTTGGTAGATGGGAGACGGAGAAGGAGATGGAGGAAAAAAGAAAGGTAAGGGTGTTTAGATGATTTTAGAAAAGTGAGGGAAGATGTTTGTATTTATATAAGGACATTTTGGTCGAATAGCATATATTATTATCTCTCTCATTTTTTTCACCTAATTTAATATCGAAATTAAAAAAGAAGAGTATAATTTGCAATTTCAAAATATGCTGAGAGAATTTGTATTTTTACTTAATCTCAGGAGGTAAATTGCTAATATCAAATTACTGAACATGAGGTTATTTTGATAAAATTATGAAATTTTTTTTCTCTCTTCTCCTTTTCCGTTTAATTTAACGTCAGAATTAAAAAATCAGAAGGTAATTTATAATTTCAAATCTTGCAAGAGAGAATTTGTATTTTCGCTTAACCTTAGGAGGTAAATTGTTAATATCCCTAATAATAATTTGTTAATCAAAGTATAAAATCTTATTGTCAATTCTTCACACATGCATATATGTCTAAATATTAAATTCCACCTGCAGAAAACTTATTATTTTTATTTGTTGATTATACTCTAGGTTGTTGTACTTATTGTATTAACACATTAATAATTGATAAAAACTAATTAAATATTATCTAATAATTATTGTATTTCTAATATATATTTCTAATTAGTTTAATTTTATTTCATATCAATTCAATATAATATAAGTTTAATTATGTGTCAAATAAACTTAAATAATATATTAAATAATAATAATTATTTATTCATATCAATTCAATATAATATAAGTCTAATTATATGTGTCAAATAACCTTAAACAATAAATAAATTAATAATTATTTATTGATTCATATAATTAATTTTTTTACTTTAATATTTTTAGATTTTTAGTGACAAACTCGAATTTGTTGCTAAATATCCAAATTAATCAAAAAAATTAAATTTGTTTTAAGGCAAGATTCTTCCATTTTGAAAAGTTCAAATCTTCAAGAAGCGTTATGACTCTAATTTCATTTTACACAACGTGTGAATGACTTCTTTCTCGAAATTAGAGTCATAAGAATTATAAATGATACATGATTGACTATTGTTGTTATTGCAGTATATATCTTCTTTGGACTTTTAATTTTTCTCGTATTTTTAAGTAAATTGTTGATATATTTTAAATAATTATTAGTTTTTATAAAAGAGATAAATAACTAAAATGAACTCTATAACAAAATAAATGCTTTTGTTGCATACATGATTATAATATGAAAAATTAATTATTTATTGATCAACGTAGAAAAACTTGTTTTCAGTTCCTTATACATATGCATATGACAACTATGACATACATTTCTATGTTAATAATTAAATTACCTCTATCACAAATTAACCTTTTACATTTGTAAAATATATTTTGTGTTTTTAAAAGAAATAGATAATTAAAATAAATTCTACAGCTAAAATGATTGCAATATTTTTGTTACATATATGATTATAATATCAATAATTAATTATTTATTGATAACTAAAGAAAAGCTTTTTTGCAATTTCTCACATATAACAACTATAATATATGGATAGATGTTTAACTATTATTTATATTTATTAAATAATTCTTGAGTTGTTCTACCTATTTTGTTAACATTTTAATACTCAATAAAAATTAATTAAATATCATATAATATTTAACATTTCTAATGTATATGGTTATTATATTATTTATTAATTTAACATCAAATTATTTAATATTAATCCAATATTATATAAATTTAATTATGGATAAAAATTTAATTAATAAATAAATTTATAATTATCCAAATCTAAGTATGGCTCATTTAAATGTTTTTAATTTTTAATTTTGATTTTAGTTTTCATATTTTTTAAAGACATTTAATGATAAAAATTTTGTCGCAAAGGGCTAGCATTTTATCGCAAATAGTATCTTTCAGGGCAAACTTATATCGTCGCAAAAAATTATTATTTTTTTAGACTTTTAACAACCACTTTAAAATTCATCGCAAAATGAGGTCTTTAGAGACGAAATTTAAATCTAAATTCTTCGCAAAAAATAAATTTTAGGCTGGCTTTTTACCGCCTATGAAATTTCAAAATTTTTATAGCTTTAGCGACAAATATTTTGTCGTTAAAGACCAAAATTTCGTTGCAAAAAAAGAAATGTAGGCGGACTTTTATCTGCTCCTATTTATTTCATACTTTTTAAATTTTTTTGCGACAAAATTTTTCATTGCTAAATCTCCAAATTTCATCGCAAAAAATCAATATCTTTATTATATATACATCACTTAATTCTTTGGTTTATTTTATTTTCTTCAATCCCTTCCAATTTCCTACTTTATTTTCATTTTCTTCTATCTCTTCCAATTATCTACTTACTCTTCTTTCCCTAATGCTATTATCTAGGTAAACAATCTTACTTTTTTTTCTTTTATGTTGTAATATATTTACTTACAGATTCATATATTTTTTATTTTTTTAATTGTCAATAACACTTTTTTGTTTAATATGTAATTTAGAAGATGGAATGCAATTGAAAATTCTTAAGTTCTTTATTTCTTTAACATTATTTTTTTTATACACTTATCTCTCTTGTCCTTTAATTATTACTAATTAATATTTTACTTTTTTTTGTTTTTAATAGATATAATTGAATATGAGGCGCATTTGAAGACTGGAAGATTGATACAAAGTCAGGCAAAAAAAAAAAAATTATTGGAGGATGAAGTCTTGTGTTTTTTGTTGTTAGTTTCTGCAGTGTATGGTTAGTTATCACAGATATAACTGCAACAGTTAAGAATAACGGAATAGAGAATTTTATGTGGTTTAACTATCAATCAGCCTACATCCACGAGCAACAAGAGTTGCAATCTATTATGCTGTGTTTACACTCAACTTAAGACTCTTTGCAATAGTAGTAACCTGCTCACTCACTAATCTAATCTATGTAAACTTGATCACCTTTGATCACAGCCAAAGTCCTTCCCACACTCTCTGATGTTGCTCTTCGTAGACTCATCAGACTTAACTACAACGGTTTAGTAAGACATAACCACGATAACTATTACAGAATCATGTAATCACTCAACTCTCCTTAAGCTTACACAACTCAATAACTCTCACAAATCAGATCTATGCACATACCCAACGCACATGAGTCATGCACAGTCTAAACAAACATAATCATAAAGATTTTACAATGAAGATCATGAAAAACAAAGACACTTAAGTGCTCTCAACTTTTTCTACACAAAACACCGCTCTCTTGCCTTCTTTGAAGCCTTGAGTCCTTCACCTTCATATAGCCTACATGAATAGCTATATAATTCATGTAATCAACAATCATAATCATCATTAAAGTCCTATCAAACTCAAATAGGATTATTACATAAATATCAAACAATATAGGAAGTAAAAAGACATTATCCTAATTAAACTAGAGTACTAGAAAGAATATTCTAATCTAATAAGATATAGTCAATATAAACTTCCTATTCAACTAGAATACCAAATCAAGTTATCCTATTCTAGTTAAAAATCTCCTAATAAAAAAATAATCAAATTAATGTTTAATCACAGGACGACAAAAATAAATCATGCATTACACATCCATGCCATGTGTCACATTAACACTAACATTTGTCTTACCTCGTATTTTTTATTTTTTCATTTTTCCATGTACAACCAAAGTTCATTTATTGTATTAAATTTTTGTAATTTATTATTTAATAATAAAATTCTTGCAAAGAATTATGTTGCATAATGAGATAATTTTGCTATTTTATTTTAGAATTTATAACAAATTAAAATAAATTTTATGAATTATTAAAAAAATCAATTATGTTAAAAAAATTAGGTCTTTCGCGATGAATTTTTTGTTGTGAAAGTTGGATTTGGCTACAAAAAAATAGTCACAAAAGATATCTACAATGAAAGTAATTTATTTTCAATACGATTTTTCTACAAAAGTTTTCGCAATAAAATTTGAATTTGTCTCAAAATATGCTCTATTGCGACGACTTTTCTTTCGTCGCAAAAAGTTAACATGATGTGATCCTATTTGTGATGAAATGTTCATCGCAAAATGCCCCTTTTTGCAAAAAAAAAACTTCATCGCAAAAAGGCTTTTTGTGAGGAATTCTAGATTCATCACAAAAATATTATTGCGACTAGAACGCAACGAATTTATTTTCCTTGCAAAAACTTATTGCGACAAAATTTCATCACAAAAAGTAATTTTTCCCGTAGTGCTCAAAACTTGTTGTGCAAGACTTTTTCACCTTGAATTCAAAGCTGCATCATAATGTCACATTTGATAACTTTTCTCAAAGCTCAACCTGATTGCTAAACATCTGTCCAACCCCAACTTCAACTCCGTCAACTATGAAAGATATTGCATCATCTTCAAATGTGAATGATGGATGATGAATGCACAATGGGTGGAAGGCATTCACCTAAATATGTTGACCCTATGCTAATCATTGTCATGCTCACTATGAGTACGTTTGTCAACCAGGCTACTCAAATTTGCTTCATCATGCATAATATTGGTATGGGTCACTGGATCATTATTCATAATCAGCACTACCTTACCTCCTTCGAATAGAGGAAGGCTAGTGCAACTTAAACTTATGTTCATTTTACTCAAATCCCAACCCATTTCTATAATTATACATTCCATCAACTCATTATAACTCATATATTTTGGAATTATCAAGCCCTTAGACCTCTCAGCTATGTACAAAAAATTACGATTCTTTTGCATCTTTCATCAACCATTGTAATACATCAAAATATGCAAACTTTTCATCCTACATTAAGAAGACACGTCAAAATTCATCCTTAAATCCAAAAATGCAAAAAAAAAAATTGCATTAATAAGCGTGAAATCCCAATTTTGAGTTTTTGCTAGACAAACTCGTCAAAAACTATCGAGTGGCTTGACAAAAACAAACTTGACACTAGACAAAACATGAAAGCTCGACGTAAGATAAAACTCAACAGGTTCGACACAGGGTATTAAGCGTCAATCACATCATCCGACAAAAAGAGACACGTCTATCGACTTCTGTCTGATTATGTACTCAAAACTTAATATCTTGTGATGAGTCTCGTCGATCACCTTCGTTTGACAGAAATTGACAACTCTCATCTGGTATTGCACTGTAAACGATAGGTTGCTTGACACTCGATAATGACAATAAACTGTGTCGAGCATTCGTCTCCCTTGCCAAAAAAACCCAAATTTCTTGCAAACAATAACAGTTTAATTTTTTTTTTTTTGCATCAAAGCTACTCAAAACACTTCAACGTAGCTACGTTCATTTTTTTAAGCTAATACCGTGTTTTTTAGACAACAAATAAGTGACTAACATAAAAGTATGAACTAAAATAACAAAAATCACTTAGAGGGAGATGTCTTCACTCAATGCTATTGCTTTTACTTAGATCTTGAAGATTAGTCAATTTAAATGGTAGAGACAGTTGATTATGAAATTGATTTGTACAAAATAGTGGTGTGTAGAAGAGATTTTTCCCAAGAATGAGGAAGAAAGGAAAAAAAAAATAGATGTTGTTGGTCTTATTTAATAAAGAATGAAATTGAGGTACTTTCATTCTTTATTAAATAAGACCAACAACACCAATTTTTTTTTCAATTTCATAGCTCAAACGGTCATTGTATGAAAAATTAACGGAGTGGTTTATTATCAAATAGGCCCCTTAATTTAGGTCAAATTTGGAATTTCGCCGACAATATTCTAGTGAGCAAACTGTATTGGTTGCTGGTGGAAAAAGTTGAGAAATTTTTTCAAAGATCAGAGACTTGCCTCATTATGAACGCAATAGGTTCTTCTCTCTTCACTTCTCTTTTTCTCACTTTTTGATTGTTTGGCTGCCAAGAAAATAAAGGAAAAACGAAATTAATTCAGATTTTATTCGTGGTTGTTTGCCTTTTACATAGTCTAAATATCAAATTGAGAATGAGAAATACTCATGACAAACAAATGAAACATTATTAGTTAATTGTTAATATTTAATTTAATTTTAATTTCCTTGGAGATTTCATAGATAAAATAAACATTTCATTTTTAGTTATTTTTTAAATAATAATGTGTGGAATATTAATAAGGATATTTATTTTTATTTTTTTTAATAGCCTTGAAGAGGAATATGAATTTTGGCTTTCAAGTACCATAATGAAATTTGATGAGGAGATGTATATTTGTTGTTGTTGTTGTTAAGTATAACACATATTTTTACCAGGTGTTCAAGGCGTATAAACAGTTGTGGAAGTTTCAACAAGAAAATCGGGAGAAGCTGGTTGAAGCGGGGCTGAAAAGATGGGGGATTGGAGAGATTGCCTCTCCAATAGCTCAGCTTTATTTTGGATAATAAATGCGAACGAGTGATATGAGTTATTTTCTGAGTCATATATTTTTTATGAAGCAATATTCACTCGAGAGTATTTTAGAGATGGATTGCATCAAAATCTGAATCTGGCAAACAAACAGCTGAGGTTCCTCGCTAGGTTTTTGATGGCGTGTTTAGTTCTCAACGACGTGAAATGGTGCATCAATTCGTTAATCATCCAAACATGTTTCTTGAAGAATGCAAGAGGACATTTCATATCTGTTTACGAAAGCAAACATCCTCTACACCTTCATATTCGTAGTAATAACTTAATGAACAGCTTATACATTCAAACACTTCTTAAGAATTAAATTATATAAATTGATGTGCTATGATGTGATTTAGGGAGTGAAATTAAAATTAAATTAAGAAAACTACAATAAATAATGTGGCAATTATTTAGTAGTACTAGTTAATTTGTACGAGTGAGTTTGCATCAAAAGTTTGCATGTGTAGCGTTATTCTAACATGACTTTTTATTTTATGTGTAATGTTTGTTTGCATCTCTTACCAAGATTCAATACTCAGTCAATTATTGAAACAACAGATATAGTAAGATTATGCCTTGAAAGGGTGTCTCTAGATTTTCATGAAAGCTAGGATTCTTAAATTCTGAAAATCGTTTCAATCACTTTATTATATTGTTTCACAAAATTTGCTTGTGACTATAGAGTAATTATTAAATTTGTTTGGAACACTTAACACGCTATCATCTTCAAATTTGAATGTACATCAGTTCTGGTGATAGTTTCCATTGTTTGTGGTCGCATATATTTCTTTATAACTGCTATACAATGCATTCTGAAACCATTTAATTACATGAGATATTTGATAACTAGAATGTCTTTTCCTTAGATGTTATGAATGGAGACAGAATTCTTTGGCATTTGTCCGCCTGTACATAGAATGCATAACGACCACCTATTGATCTTGTTTCCGGCAGACAAACTTCAAGGAATGGTAGCTGGTGGTTCAGGAAATATTAAATTTTTGAAGGCGGACACCGCCTTTATGAATATCAGACCTTTAAGATATAGTCTTGCACTGGACTCGCATCCAGATGCATGCCCCACCATATGTAGCTGTGTCTACTGCAAAGAGAAATTTAAGATTACGAGATGCCATACTGTGCAGATACCATAGTAATGAGGTTAGGAGTCAGAAATGAAAATTCTGGAAAGAAAATGGTTTTCTTATTGTACAAGAAAGAAGAATGAATAATAACCGAATACATCAAGTTTCTATATATACAAACAGTCTGATTTCTAACTAACTATAACTAACCGAAAGCTGCACAGCAAGTTACAATTGTCAACTTCTTTCCAACAGAATTGCATTGATTTTACTAACCTACCCTTAAGCTATTTATAATTCCAATTCTGTCCTTGTTACATTGTTATGTCAATAGTCCCCCTCAAGTGCAGCTAGGATGATTACTCAAATCCTAGCAAACTTGCATCAATGCTGCTGGCTTGCACTTTTTGCTGTTATATCAGAATTGTCTCTAGAAGAAACATTTAGTCTTTCTTTTAGAAACTCAAACTTGGTTCCAGCTAGAGCTTTAGTAAGGATATCAGCATTCTGAAACTCTGAAGGCACATGCTGAACTTGTAATTGATTTGCTAAAACCTTTTCTCTAATGAAGTGCACATCAATTTCAATGTGTTTTATTCTAGCATGGAAAACAGCATTTGATGCTAAAGACTCTGCTCCTTTGTTGTCACAGTATAGGACTGGAACTTCACTTAGTTTGACACCAATTTCATGTTGAAGACCTTGCTACAACTTTTTGTTTCTTGGACTAGAGGACTTCTGTTGTAGCAAGTGACATGGCCCGATATTCAGCTTCTGTTGAAGACCTTGCTACAACTTTTTGTTTCTTGGAACACCAGTAAATCAAATTGTTTCCTAGATAAACACAGCATCCGGAAGTAGACTTTGTGTCATCTAGTGAGCTTGCCCAGTCAGCATCACTATAGGCTCTAAGTGTGAATGTCTGCAATGGTTTGAATATTAAACCATGGTTTGAAGTGCCTTTGATATACCTTAGTACATGTTTACAGGCCTGCCAATGCTTGACTGTAGGATGCTGTAAAAATTGACTCAACTTATTTACTGCAAAGGATATAATAGGCCTGGTCATGGAGAGGTACTGCAATGCTCCAATTGTACTTCTATACAAGCTAGGTAGATCAAATTCTGCACTATCATGTACTGACAGTTTGCAGTTAGCTTCCAAAGGTGATTGAATGCTCTTTGAATCAAGAATTTTGCACTTTTTCAAGAGATCAATTGCATTTTTTTGTGTGTGAGCATTATGCAATCTTTAGACCTTGCTACTTCAAATCCAAGAAAGTAGTTGACTAATCCAAGAGTCTTTAAAGTAAAGGTTTGATTCAAATCAGAAATCACCCGTTGGATTTGAGTGCTATCACTACCAGTCACCAATATATCATCAACATATACTAGTAATAGTATGACTGTGCTTTCAGACCTGTAAACAAATAGGCTTGTGTCTGAGCTAGATGAGAGGAACCCCTACTGAAGCAGGGCACTCTTGAGCTTGTCAAACCAGGCTCTAGGTGCCTGCTTCAAGCCATAAAAGGATTTGTTAAGATGACAGACATAATCAGGTTTAGAAGCATCAATGAATCCTTCTGGTTGAGCCATGAAAATAGTTTCTTGGAGCCCACCATTTAAAAAAGCATTATTAACATCAATTTGTTGAATATCCCATCCAAATGTGACTGTCAAAGAGAACATAACTATTATAGTGGAAGGCTTTATTACTGGACTGAAGGTTTCAAAATAATCCAAACCAACAGTTTGCTGAAAACCTTTTGCCACTAATCTGGCTTTATACCTTGGAACTGTTCCATCTGGATTATATTTAATTTTGAAAACCCATTGTTTTCAACCACATGTATATCAGGTGATGGAGGTACAAGAGTCCAGGTTTTATTACATTGTAAAGCCTGAAATTCTTCTTGTATGGCAGTAAACCATTTTGAATCTTATAAAGCTTCTTGTGTGGAAGCTGGCTCAGGAGATGAAGATAGAAAACTTGTATTGATAGCTGTATAAGCATGAGACTTGGTCTTGAAGATACCAGCTTTGGATCTTGTAATCATGGGATGAGTATTAGTGGGAGGTAAGTTTGAGGAGAGGTTTTGAGTGGCTGGATTAATGCTACCTGCAGATTGAGTGGGAGGAGTAATTGAAAGTGGACTTAGTGAGGGAACTGAACTAGACTGTAGATTAGATGGAACAGGTGATGCGAGATATGAAGGAGGAGTAGATGTATGTGTTGGAGGAGAGGAAACACAGTCAGGAAGTATCCAAGGACCTGATATGTTAGAAGTGGAAGAAGTGAAAGAGGATGATAAATCCGGAAAGAAACCTGTCTTAAAAGGAAACTCAGTTTCATTAAAGGACACACTCTTGGCAATATAGATTCTACCAGAAGAATGCAAGCAGAGATATCCTTTATGGGAAGGACTATAACCAATGAAGACACAAGTGGAAGTATGAAAGGAAAATTTGTGAGAATTATATGACCTGAGATTAGGATAACAAGCACAACCAAAGACTTTTAACATTTTATAATCAAGGGAGATATGAAATAAAGTATAGTAAGGAGATTGAAAGTTTAAAGCTGATGAGGGTAACCTGTTAATTAGAAAAATAGCTGTATGAAATGAGAATCACCAAAATTTGAGAGGCAGTGAAGCTTGAGCTAACAATGTCAAACCTGTGCTGACAATTTGTCTATGTCTGCAATCTACAATTCCATTCTGTTGATGAGTGTGTGGACAAGGATGTCTAAACACTATGTCAAGGTCTTGAAGAAAGGATGCAAGAGGTCTATATTCACCCCCCTAGTCTGATTGCAAACAGTTCAATTTCCTATCAAATTGTCTTTCAACAAGTGTTAAAAACTGCTTAAACAGATTAGAAACTTCAGCCTTCGATTTGAGAGGAAAAATCCAGATGTATCTACTGAAATCATCTACAAAACTCACATAATAAGCATAACCTTCAATGGATTTTATTGGAGAGGGACCCCAGAGATCAGAATATACAATCTCGAGTGGAGTAGTATCTCTAGTATTAGAGTTTGGATAAGAATCATGGCACTACTTGCCAAACTTATAGGATTCACAAAAACACTCACTGTTATTGACACACTTAAACAATTGAGTTGAAGAAGATAGCTTTTGCAGTGTTTGGAAGTGTGGATGACCCAACCTTCTATGCCAGAGAATTTGATCACTAGCAGCTGATGAAACTGTTGATGCAGCAACTAAAGGTTGTTGTGAACTTGACAGTAAAGAAAACAAGGAAATAAAAGTTGAGGTAGGAGTCAGTGAAGCTTGAGAAAACACACAATAAATAGACTTACTGCTTGAAGTAGTTTTGCCTGAGACAAAAGGAACTTGATACAGCCCATTACTAAGAAATCCTTCCAGTAGAACCTGCCTGGTATCCTTGTCCTTTATGTGACATCCATATTCATGAAATTCAATAGTAATGTTATTGTCCTTGATAAGTTGAGAGATGCTAAGTAGACTTTTAGTAATAGCAGGCACATACAATATCTTATTAAGCTACAAACAGGCTAAAGAAAATGGAGAATTTAAAATACCATAACCATAATAAGTGATAGATAGATGAGTACCATTTCCAACTTGAACTGTTTCAGAACCAGTATAATTCTGTGCAGTTGCAAGCTTACTCATATATGATGTAATATGATTTAAAGCTCCAGTATTAAGATACCAAGCTGGATCCTGAATGGTTGATGGAGAGGCTACAAAAGCTTGAGCTTGCTGAGGAGATGAATGAGTTAATGAACCAGTGTTGAAAGCTTGAGAAGTTTGATTGACATTAAAAACTTGAGAGGATTGAGAAGCTTGTGGTCCTTGATAACTGATATCAAATCTATGATAGCATTTGATTACAGTGTGACATTGCTTCCCACAAAGCTGACAAACTGGTTTATTTCCTTGAAAACTTTGAAAGGAGTTATGGCCTCTGCCTTGAGCACAATTCCTTCCTCTTCCTCTGAAGTTTTGATTGTAAGTTTGCCTAGTGCTATTTGAAAATGGAGAGTTTGAACAGCCAAAATTTGTGAAATGATTTGTACTAAACTGAGGCAATTTGTTAGCAACGTTGGCACAATGATTCATAGTCAAGGTCTGTGTGACATTCAACTTTTCCAATCTCATTTCATAACTCTGAAGCTGATATTGAGCTTCTTCCAAAGAGATAGTACCGGCTCTTGATGTCAAATTAACAACAATAGCATCATACTCTAGTCCAAGACCATCAAGTATATGGAATAACAGATCTAAATTAGTAACATCATAGCCTATAGCAACCAAAGTGTTTGCTATTTCTTTCATTTTCAACACATAATCAGATATAGAAAGAGAGCCTTTTTTGGTGTTCTGAAGTTGATGCCTCAAATGCATAGATTTGGCTTTAGATTCTGTCAGAAACAATCTCTCAAGAACACTCCAAATTTCCATTGATGAAGTACAACGAACTACATATATAACCATACATAGACTCTGAAATTGATGACAACATCCAACTAAAAATGAATTGATCAACTCTCTTCCAGTTCAAGAACTCAGGATTGATTTGTGTTAATACTTCATCAGAACTTTGAGAGGATCGAGTAGTGATTACCTTTGTTGGACAAGATCTTTCTCCTGTGACATAATCTTCAAGATCAAATGCTCGAAGTGTAGCTAGGACTTGAGTGCGCCAAAAACCATAGTTTCCTCTTTGAAGCTTAATTGATGAGGTTGGAAGCACTGTTGGCAAAGCTGGAGAAAAGAGAATTTATCAAGCAAGACGAAGAGGAAGATAGAGCAGGATTTGAAGAAGCTAACACTGGATTTGATAAACCAGCTGGAGCAGAATTTTCTTCATTGTTTCCAGGAAAATTTGATTGAACATTTCCAGGAAAGATAGGCTGAGTTTGATCTCCCATAGGATCGATGCAGCTCTGATACCAAGCCAGAAATGAAAATTCTGGAAAGAAAATGGTTTTCTTATTGTACAAGAAAGAAGAATGAATAATAACCGAATACATCAAGTTTCTATATATACAAACACTCTGATTTCTAACTAACTATAACTAACCGGAAGCTGCACAGCAAGTCATAGCTGTCAACTTCTTTCTAGCAGATTGCATTGATTTTACTAACCTACCCTTAAGCTATTTATAATTCCAATTCTGTCCTTGTTACATTGTTATGTCAATATTAGAAATTCAAGTTTTCCTTCTCCTCTTGTTGCCTTACATGGAAACAGAAATGTTGTAATCCTAATTTTGGATTTTATTTTTTTAAATAACTTGTATCTCCTGATACACTAAGCTATGTGCGATTTTACCTTTGTTTACCCCGTTTGTTGGTCAGGTCAAGTTTTCTGAGCTCACTCTTGACACTTCAGGTTGCTGCAGTGCTTGGAATTGGAACCCTATGGTTTATTTTACCAGTCAAGTAATATTAAAATGGTTCAGAATGTGGCTCCGGGGCCTAGTCGCATAAATATTCTCGGGATATTAGCGATCCTACCTTGCCACCAAACCCACGGAAAGCCATCTTATATCGTCCATCTATTACACATTTTATAGCGGTAAGTTGTGAATTTTTCAACTGTCGCCTTCTTTATTATATCTTCCAATGTTGATTTAGTAGGTCAAGTAAATTCTAAGTCATACGTAGTTATTTATAAATTTCGAAAATTTCCTTTGTTAACCTAATAATGATCTGGTTCAAGTAGTTGGATTGATAAATGCGCCTACCGTAAATTGAAAATATGGGTTTAACGCAATGACGTGGACAAAGAGTTGTTTTCTTAAACATGAGTCTATTCTAACAGGAAAATCAGTCTACATCCACATCCTAAAGACACAATAATAACCTTATTCATAATATCAACATGATAAACTACAAAACTAGCTTTAGCAACTCCGTTAAATTCTGCTCAAAAAGGAAAATTTGATTTATGAAAGCTCATAACTGAAACGAGTAAGAAATCTGATTTACATAAGTAATATCTTTAAAATCCTAAATTGTAATATTTCAGAAAGTAAGCTTACCAGACATTGTTGTTCTGCAACCAAAGGTATTCTAAATCAGGTTCCCAAGCTCAGAAGGGATTGACCCAGACCAATTGTTGTTCTTCAACGAAAGGTATTCTAGTGAAACAATCTTCCCAAGCTCAGAAGGGATTGACCCAAACAAATTGTTGTTGTTCAACAAAATGTATTCTAGTAAAACAAGATTCCCAAGCTCAGAAGGGATTGACCCTGAGAGGTTGTTATAACTGAGGTTCAATGCAATCTGCAAGCTTGAGAGGGCACCCAACTCAGCTGGTATAACCCCCGAAAATGTGTTGCCACCCATTTGTAGCTCAGTCAAACGGGACAGATTTCCAAGCTGCACAGGTATGCTGCCAGAAAGATGATTCTTTGAAAGCTTGAGAAGCTCCAATTGGGAGAGGTATCCTATCTCTATTGGTAGAACGCCTTCAAAACTATTCCTGCTGAGATCAAGTCTTTGAAGCATCTTGCAATTAAAAATATCTGGTGGTATCCTCCCAGTTAGGAAATTTGACGAGACATTAAAAGTCACTAGATTGGAAAGATTACCGACTTCTCTCGGCAATTCACCTGTAAAGTAGTTATCTGAAAGATTTAGCCTTTGTAAAGCTCTGCAGTTACCAATCTCAGAAGGTATTGGACCACTGAGGTTATTTTCGTCCAGCTCAAGTGCAGAAAGATTTACCAATTTGCACAAATCAGATGGAAAATTCCCTGTAAAACCGTCTCTAGCCAGACGAAGCTGCACTAACGTTTTGCAGTTTGTGAGCCCCGGTGGGATGTTTCCGGTTAGTCTGTTAGACCCCAGGTCGAGAAAAGTCAAGTCGCCGTTTCTGCAGAGATACAGTGGAATCCTTCCTATTAAGTCGTTCTCTGATAAATCAACCACCCAAAGTTTGCTGTATACTCCAAGACTTTGAGGAATCGTACCAGTCAGTGAGTTGTCAAATAACTGCAACATGTAAAGTTCTGTCAAATATTGGAATCCCAATGGAACTATACCAGAGAGAAGATTTATTGAGAGATCAAGCTGTGTCAAATTTTTGAAAGTGGTGAGCTCAACTGGAATAACACCTGTTAGCTGGTTCTCAAAAAGATAAAGCAACTCCAACCCTGATATCTTACTGAACTCGACTGGTAACGTTCCGGTCAACGAATTCTCTGAGAAATCAATCTCTTTTGCCACAGAAAGATTCCCAATCTCTCTTGGGATTGTTCCATTCAACCCATTTCTGTAAATGTATAATTTTTGAAGAGACATAATGTTTCCAAGCTCCTGGGGAATTTCTCCCACAAGCTTGTTATCATAGAGTTCAAGAGTCTCCAAATTGGTACAATTGCCAAGCTCCTTTGGAACAACCTCAGAAAGCTGATTACCCCAAAGAATTAACTCTTTCAAATACTTGAGCATTCCAATCTCTTTGGGTATTTCACCACTCAACTGATTTTGTGCAAGACCAAGATAGTCCAAGCTCTCACATCCACCTATCTCCGAAGGTAAACTTCCCGACATCAAGTTCTGCCCTGCTTGAAAACTTTCCAATCTTTTCAATTCCCCCAGGGAACGCGGAATTGATCCACTAATATTATTGCTATAAGCTAAAAATTCTGACAAGGAAGAAAGTTCTCCAATCTCCTCAGGACCAGACAATCTATTGTTGTAAATATTCAAGGATGTTAAACAGGAGAGTTTGCCCAATTCTTTTGGAATACGGAATTCAAACTTGTTGTTGTTCAAATTAAGAACCTCTAAACTTGAACAATTTCCAATATCTTTTGGTATACTCCTTTTCAAACTATTAAAAGACACATCAATATAAATCAAATGAACTAGTCCACCAATGCTTGGAGACAAATAACCAGAAAGATCCATATTATTCAGGTCAAGAGACTGAATTAACAACAGGATCATAATCATCACTGCAGTTAACACCCCTCCATCTGCAGGGATTCGGATCATTGGGATCCCAATTCCCAAGATAGTTGAATTTGTCACCAATTTTACTCTTTATATCAAGAAGATACTGACCCTCAATGTTGAGCCCTTTGGTTTGATTGAACCAGAAGACAAATTACAACAACTGAAACACTCAACAACCTGTATGATATTCTCTCCATTTTTATCAGAAACGACAGAAAACAACACAAACCCGGATGTTGAATACACATAAAATTAAGGTTGAACAATAGACTACATATATCTGTCTATATCTCTATGTATATAACTATATTGAAAGAACATGAGCATTTTTTTTTTAAAGTCTTTTGAGGTATAATAACGATTGACTCAAAGTCAAGTGCAATGAATATCAACTTCGAGCGCAGGAACCAACAAGAAGTGTTTATTTTAATTGCAGTCTCTGCACGCAATGATTAAGAAAATCCAACTTGGTGTGATCGCGAGGATACGATAAAGAGTGTCAAAGATAAATGGCCGACAGGCATGAGACGAGCGCATGCTTTTTATTTTCTGTTACTCCCTCTCCTCTCCGCCATTATTTTAGAGTTCTATATATTAATGATGCGACTCCAAAATCTGACAGAAAGTGATTTCATTTTATTTCTGTTTCAGTTTTGTTTTACATCAATAGGGTATTTGTACAGCACTTCGAGAGTTCGGTTCTAACTTTCTAGACTTCTTGTGCATTTATAATGAAAAAATAATTCTCATTCTTCTAAGTTTTGATGAATTAACAATATTGAGAGTTCCTGAGTACAGATGACAGAAAAAAAGACAGGTTTGTGCGGATACTCGATTTTCCTCCGGATTTACGGGGTTTGAGTGCGGGACATGTGCAATGTTGTATTGTTACATCTGGGTGCGCTATACACTCTTTCCTCCCCGCACCTGCACCAGATTGCATATTATATATTTTAGAAAATTAAAATTATATATAATGTATTATAATACTAACTTTTGACCTGTATTAGACTATGGGACTTTTGATTTACTGTTGAAATAATTTATTTTGTTGAATTTAAGAGCTCATTCCAGTTTTGAACCATTCAAGAGTTTGGAATAGTTGTTCTTAGAAATCACTCTCAAAACATTTATCCAGGCATGATTAAATTGCCTTCTACTGATTGAGATGTCGTTTGTTGTGCTTGGCACGGGGTCGGTGCCATGGGGGCATGGACTCAATGGGAGAAGGAGTCCAAGTGAATCAGATGGCCATTAACGAGGGCCACTGCCCTGTAAATAGTTTTACAAAATATTATTATGGTTGAGACAAAGTCATAAAGAGATTATAACCTCCATTAAAATCACTATTAATTTGTACCTGTGTTAGTAAAAATAAATACATTAAAATCAATTTCCTTACAGTAGTATTATTATGCTGAGTCACAAACTTGGTCAACAATCACATGGATGCATTTAATGAAACAATCAACAAACTTTTACTTTTTATTCTTTTTAATGGTGTTCCCACATCCCACTCCGCTCCAACACCTCATTGGATAAAGGAGCCCCCACTCGCGCAGAGGCTTCAATGGTGGTGTGGTTTCAGATTTACTCTATAGAAAGTTGAGAGTACTTACGCTTTGTTCGAATGTTTATATAACATGATCAAATTTGTAGAGCAAGAAAGATTTTGTAATATAATTTTAAAACAGTAATTTGATCACCCTATTAAAAGTCGAGAGAGGCTTGCTTAGCCCAAAAATAGACTTCGTTGGTTGGCTCCGCAAATTGGATAAAGTTGCAAAATCAATCTTGGAGAATCACAATCGGGGAATCTCCAGGGATTTTTGGAGATTTATTTTGAGGAATGCGGGGGCGGGGGAAAAATTAGATATCTAGCGAAAACTACACTCGCGCCGCTTGAAAAAAAACCAGAAAAAATCCGGTGAATAGGGAGGACATCACATCATCGGACCAGGTGCGGAAATGCAAAACCCGCACCTGCATCCGGATTTTGCCATCCCTGTTCCTGAGGTTTAGAAAATAATAGAAAACTTGTTTAACCAATAATAATACATCACGTCAAGAGATGTAATAAAGACAAAATAATAATTTTGTAATTAAAAAAAACCATGGAAAACTCTAATTACTATATATTCAATCATGTTTAAAATAAACTTAAAAATCCGACTGCAAATCTCTAAATTTGATAATACTTTTGTTTGTGCAAAATAAGGATTATTGAAAATTGACAATGTTCAAAAGAATGCCACTTGAACGTGGCTTTCTTTACTCAAAAGAATCCATGAATTTTTTTTGGTTTTTCATAGGTTGCAATCCAATAGATTTAAAAGCTAAGTTAAAAATAATTAATTTAATACAATCTCAGCAACTTTGATTTATTCACAAAGAGTAGTTGCAGCATAAAACTTGCTAATATATAATTTTATCATGTTATAAATGTTACGTTAAAACTGTCTATTATAATATTATTCAGGAACACAACATACTAATAATGATTTCTAATGATAAATATTAAAACTTAAACATGATATATGTGATCATTTTGATTTATAGTATTTCTGTGATATTTAGATCTCTCTCAAAATATTAGCTCCTTGGGAATAAGATGTTTTCAATCCACTTGCCCACCGATATATTATGTATATTGAATTGACTGCCTTCTCTTTATATATTATGTTTCAAGTTTCAACTCGGGAAGGTTTTTCATCTAAAGAAATTTTCAATTGAATTAAATGATTTTTACTAGTAGTTGGAAATAACAACAAAAGCAATCAGTATTTGAAGTTCTTGCATAGAAACGGTTACGTTTTTTTTTCTATGTATAGGTGCTAAATAATATCTTATACAGTGTCTATATATATCTTATACGGTTACGTTTATTTTTTATTTTTATTTTTTCTCTTCAAAGGCTAGTACTTAAATTACAAGTAACACACTTAAGATTATCTATGTTGATGCCATGAAATCAGTGCCTTGTGTGTAGGGCATTTTATGAGATTGATCATAAGTGGTTTGAGTATATTCAAGAACTTGTGAGATGATTTGAAATGAATGTCAAGAGAATACTAACAATGGTGTTCGTAGTAACTCTTTGACGCTTTAGTTATAACCCGTCTCGTTAAATCACACTCTACTCAAGTCAATAATAGTTGTCAATAATTTTGGAGGAACAATAATAGTAAATTTAATAAATGGGGGCGGTAAGGAAATTTAGCCTAACTAATAAAAGGTACTGTATAACATCCCGATGATCCATTGATAAAATGAAACGAGAAAACAGGTCTTGTAAATATTTGGCACTTTGTTGTTTCTGCATAGATATTTTGAAGTTTTAAAGAACCCTTTAATCAGAGTTTAAGGACTAAATTAAACTATTGAGCAATAACAAGTAGTCAATGTGATTCCTTCGTAGTACTTCTTTTGATATCGAGACTATAATCCACTGTAAACAGATATGTTACTTAAAAAGTTAATCAATGTCAAGAAAATTTATTATTTCTTTTGGAACTTAAGTGAGAATTCTATTAATATTAAAAGCTTTATACATTATATTTTTCTTAATTTTTGCGTGGTATGCTTATATCAAGACTCAAGAAGTGCTGTGGGGATCTTGGAGAGTAAAGCTATAGGGTGCTTATTTATAGTGAAATTACCTTTGAATTTCTCTATTTTAGAAACTTTATTTCACCTATAGTTATCGTAAGATCTAAAGATAGAGATTAGTTACATGAAATATAACATATAACGGCAAATTAAATATGCACAAGAGGTTTTACGTGATTCGGTTATAAACCTACATCTACGAATAACTTAAAACTGCAATTCACTACATTCTTCTTTATACAATCTTTATGGACGTTTCTAGTGATGACTTGCATTCTCACACACTGACCTAATCCTTGTAAAAGAAAATCTTTCAAAATCTAAACACTAGTGTCACTGCCAACTTTCCATTGCTGACAACTTAACAATACACTGCTAAGTTAAACACTACAACTGTATCTGATAATGAATTACATAAGCACTAAACTCACTCAAGTGTATAAACTCAATGAGAGGCTTCAAATGAATTCATGCAAGATTACAAATTCTCTTCAACATCAATAAACTCACATAAGACAAATAAACAACCACATTTCAATTATCTCGTAAGCTCTATAACTTTGCGTTAATCCACAATCCATGCTTCCATATTCTGAATGCCTCGTATAGACTATGTAGATAGCTCTATAGTAATTGACATCAATCTCAATTATTATCATAATCTTGGAATATCCCAATGTAACTCCAAAGGTATGATTAGATAAAGATAACACAAAATGGGAAGTTCATAAAAAGATTATCTTAATAAATAAGGATATTTATCAATCAAGATAATCAATCAATCAAGATAAATCTTTTATAAAGCAATTACTTCCAAAATCACTTCAATCAATTGAATAATATAGGAAGTCAATTAAAAACTATGTTGGATAAATTAGGATATTTATTAATAAGATTCTAATCATATTTTAGATTGACAATTAAGATAGACAATTGTCAAAAATATCCTAGTGAGATTAATCAATCGAGATAAAACTTCCATTAACAAAACTTGCCAAGATAAATTATTTTTATTCTACTCAAACTTTTCCTATAATAAAAAACTTTCTTATGAGATAATGACAAGATGTCAACATTAATGTTTTTATGACCTGATGACAAAACAAATATGACCACGTGCATTGCATGTGCATGAGATGTCACGTGACACTAACAGTTATATAAAAAAAAAGTTTGTCTTAATAATTAATTATTACAAAGTTTTTTCAAATTTTCAGAATAAATTAATTTCCAATTAAAAACAATTTTTTTAGTAATCTAATAGTGCATTTTTAATAAAAACTATATTTTAATATTTTTAAGGGAAAAAAAGAATAACACTTTGTACAAAAAAAATTAAGTAAATTCTTATATATAAATTGATATAATGTAAAAGGGTTAATCACACAGACTTCCTTTGGGTTTTGACTTAATTTCATTCAGATTCACTGTTTACCACTTTTCATCATATGGTACTCCTGATTTTTTCGAAATTCATCGTAGACACCCCTTCCGTCAGTTTTACCGTTAAGTGACATCACTTTTCCATCCAATTTCATTGTAAATACTAAAATACCCTTAATTTAAGTTTATAATTGAGGAAAAATGTTTTAGTGGATTCGAACCCTTACCCTTGCAATTGAAGTTGTTTTCTACGTTTCCACCGTGCCAACTACTACGTTCAAAATTTTATTGACAAAACATTTTCATTTATATGTAATATCATGTTTATAAAATCTAATGAATAACACCCATATCCTTTCTCCACCCAACGACAGTCCCTCTCTCTCCACCATATTTCGCCTCTCAAGCAAACTCTTTCCTCCTCTACCTCCAGCTATAAATCATCTCATTCAACCCAAATCCAAGAAAATAAAGTCCTAATAAAATAATTAGTATATGTTAAATATTAATAATTATAAATCAAGAATATAAAAATTAAATTAATTTGCAAGAGGGTGAGAGAAGGAAATTGGGCCACGAAGAAGGGGAATATATAATGGAAATGATGAGTTTGATTATTTGAAAAGTTGCAGGTGGGTGAGAGAAGGATGTGGGGCCACCAAGCAAGAGGTTGATCATTTGAAAAGTTGCAGGATGGTGAGAGAGGGAAGTGGGGCCACCAAGCAAGACGAGAGGGGGTTTGGTTTAAGAGAGCTAGGCCGACGGAAGTTAATGGAGTTGTGGGATGGTTCTGGGGGTTGTGACAATGGTGGGGCGGCAGTCTGATGAAGAAAGAGGGAAGTATTGCAGAGGAGGTATGGTGGAGGAATATAATGAAATTGATTTTTTTAATGAAATCATTGTTATTTTAGACAAAATTAAATATAGAATAAAAAAACGAAATGCAATAACAGAAGGAGAAGGGGTCTAAAGTATAGTGCCTCGGTTGTTAAGCTTCAGACTCAGTTTGAATATGTTTAAATATACACTTTATTCTTAAGTATTGTTTTTGGCTTGCTGGTAGAGTGAATTTTAGAGTTTTGAAGTATTAAGCCCGAGTTCAAATCCTAACTCTTATAGATTTTTGCTTAGTTTACTTTATATTATATTAAATGACCGTTATACCCTTCACATTGAATTTATTTACGAGTATTTAACGGTAAAATTGACGGAAAGGGTGTCCACGATGAATTTCAAAAAAGTCAGGGGTATCGTATGATGAAAAGTGGTAAATAATGAATTTATATGAAATTAAGCCAAAACCTTGGGGGGGTCTGTGTGATTAGCCCTAATGTAAAATGTGGAAGAAAGAATGAAAAAAATCAAATAATAAAAATTGACGAATGTTTTCAAGGCTATTGCTTTAGGGCCATATGCCCCTTCACTTTAATAGATTGGCAGGACCTAAATTTTCTTTCAGATGTGGTTCTAGCTACAAAATATAATTCCATGTTGATTTATATATAGAATTTTCTATTTGGTTTAGGGATGGCAAAATCCGAGTACGGGTGCAGGTGCGGGTTTTGCATTTCCGCACCCGCACCAGATCAAAAAATTCGTCCCCGATCCCCGCAAAATCCCCGGATTTTTTCGGGTTTTTCCGGGTGCGGGTATTGCGGGTGTTGAGATGATGCACCCGCACCCAGAAAAAAAACCCGAAAAAATCCCCGCTTTTATTTTTTTTAATTTTTCTACACTTTGGATAGAGTAAAATAGCGTAATGTTGCGAAACTTTGATGACGAACGTGGATAGCACTGCTGGCAAAGGGTGTGGAATGACTTTTGATGGCCAAAGTTCAAATCCCAGCTCCGTCAGTTTACTACTTTTAATTATATATATAAAAGGAAATTGATATTATAAAACTGTGTACAAAATATAGCGTAAGAAGGTGAGTAGCGTGGTGGTCAACCAACAAGAATTCAAGTACAAGGTTCCGAGTTCAAGTTTCCTCATTCACATTTTGCAATACAAAACTTAAAAAAAAGATTGGGCTGTGCAGGTGCGGGCTGGGGAGCGGGTTTCCTCAGTAATTCGGCCCCCGCACTGCACCCGAGCCTGTGTGTATTTAGAAGCCCCGCACCCGGGCCTAATCTCCGGAAAGCCGGGCTTTTCCCCGGCCGGGTCGTGCGTGTAAAATCTGGGTACCCGGCCCAACCGGGGAAAATTGCCATCTCTAATTTGGTTGTAGTATTGTTTAAAAAAAAAAATTATTATGATGATCAGAACTTTGTCATGGATTAATTGGAGAGCCAGCTTTGTGCGCTCAAGAGATATCTTTAATCTCACTGAACAATGAAGATGTGAATGGATGGTAGGGGTTGGAGTTTGAAACAGAAATGACAACATTAAAAACATGTTACAAAAAGGGTTGAAAATTCATAAGATAGTTTCACACATTCGATCATATTTTCTAACGTTTGGTTTAAAGTACGAAAAGCAATATCTGACAAATTTTATATCATTTTAAGAGTGATGCAACTCTTGCAATTTATTTATCCAAATTTAAATGATGTAATATCATAGAATAATACTATATCTACAATCAAATCCTACAACCAACTATTATTACATAGAAAAGCTAGCTAATGTGATTTGGTGGTTGTCTTGATGTTATGGTGTTTTGGGAGGTGGTCACCGCATTGGGATACCTTACATTTTTTTCATTATAATGAAACAAGCTTTCGGGAGTGTATATATAAAAAAAAAAAGGGAAGCTCACCATCACTTGTATATAGGCATATAAGAATGAGATGAGATCGTGGTTGAAGAACAATTATTTTCTAGCTATTTCAATTGTACTCTTTATGGTTAATTTCCTTTGTCATCATTTTATGTCATGTTATCAACATGAGACTCTAGACCTTTGAGAAATTAAAAGTACTCTATCTTCATTGACCATATATTGTATATATGTTACTTATGTATGCATCTTGAAGATCATCTATGTGAATCTTGGAATTAAGTCTCATGGCAAAACCTATCCCAGAGGTAGAGCATGGATGAATAGAGTTATTGAAAAGGGAAAATTCAAAAAATGATCCAAATTTAGGAACCCCTTAGAAAAATGACCCATCCTATGAAATGTGCATTCTATGACCCTTTTGGCTGTCAAATTACCTAAATATTTATTTCCTTTAAATAAGACAATTTTCCTCTTCTTTGGCTTTTTTCTTCTCCAATTCGTTTGTTCTCCCACCTTTTGCAAAACTCTTGTTTACATCTCAATCTTGCTCACTATTGCCATGATTTGTATCAACAATCTTGAAGATCTCAGCTACAAAAGGTAAGAAATCTCTTCCAACTGATTTTTCGTTGAGTTAGTTCATACATTTTGTGTTTAGTTCATATATTTTGTGTTGTTGAACCATTTTTTGTTAAAAAAAATGGTATTAGCTCAGAAAAGAGTGAACCTAGCTTAGGTGAAGTGTTCTTTGTACTATAAGTGGCAAAAAAACCTTGAATTTGCAGTAAAAAACAGGATAGTTACTCAGGAAGACGACGACTCGACACTATCCTCGCTATTACCAAGTGTCGAGCTACGTGTCTGACACAAGATACACATTGCCAAATTCTGACCGATGAGGTTGCTCAACAATACTCGACAGGTTTTGTCTAGCATCGAGCCTCCGTATTCGACAAAACCCGATGACTGTGTATCTTGAGACTCGACATCGGCTATCTAATGTCTAGTGTCGATTCTAGCCAACACCCGCTACTGCGTGTCGAGTCAATGTTTATCATGTGTCAAGTTTTGTCGTATGTCAGATTGCTTGACATTTCTTGTCGAGTCTCGTTGAGCGTATGGGTAGATTTGTTGTTTTGTTAACTTATATGCATTTTTTTCCATGATTTCTATATTGGGGGATGTTTATTGACATGTCTATTACATGTAGGATGGAAACTTTGTGCATTTTACTCTTGTATAGTGGTTCTTGGAAGATGCAACAGAATGGTGGTTATGTGTTCATGGGTGGGAAGTCTAAGCCCTTGATAATTCCTAGGTGTACTACTTCCAATCAGTTGGTAAGATGTTTAACTGCAGAAATGGGTTAGGATTTGAGTAAGAAATATTAAGTTTAGCTGTTCAATTCTCTTCTAATGGTCCCCCGCCATTGTCAACCCCTATTAAGACTAACAAGAATGTTTATTTTTTCATATAATATAGTTTGGAGGACCAGCATTTATATACACAACTAATCGTTATAGTTAAAGATAGGGACATGCAAAGAACAAGTAGTTCACGCTCCGATCCATTAAGCAAGAGGCGGACTTCATCTCCTCCGTCTCTATTTTGCTTATCAAGTAGAAGCAACCAATTAAGTGAGTGTACTCCTATTTTATGCACAACCATAAGTTAATGAAGAGTTCAAACTTGACTTGGAGTAATCCACCAGACATGCAGAGAATCAATTTGTTAGTGTTGCTGGATTGAACCAATCGTTGCCATTGAGGTTAGATCAGTACCTTGATAGCTTTAGAGAATTTGAGAGCTTAGCCAATGTCTATAGTGATGGCGATGATAGGGATGGTAATTACTGATGATGATGATAACGATAATGATGACAATGCTGATCATGCTTTTGAATCTTGCCATAACTTGAATGACGGTTTCAATGATGATTTAAATGGCAATGATGATGATGGAAATGATAATGTCGATGGTCACATAGAGATTGTGGATGATTTGAACCAGGAAGTGCCATTGACCTTTTCTACTCTTATTCGGTACACCCTCTTCTTACATCTGAAAGACAAGAGGCTGAGCCAAGAGTAGATTTTATGGCAAATGATGCCAATTTGGGTCCTAAAACTGAGAAGCATCAGGCAAACACATTCACGTGAATGCCTCCTATTCTACATTTGACATCAATAGTCGATGACGATGCCAAGTCTTTTATAGTCGAAGAAATTCAGGTTACGATTGGTCAGATTTTTTATAACAAAATTGAGCTTCACAAGAAGTTTTCAAATTTGGCATTACGACATAACTTTCAATTTAAGGTGAAAAGTCTAACACAATTAGGTTTGAGGCTGTATGTTGTACAAAAAATTACAAGCAGCGGATTCGGGCTACCAAGGTAGCAGATTCCAATTTCTTTCAGGTAAAGGAGCTTAACAGTCAGTAAACATGTTTCGGTGCTGGACTACACCCAAATCATAAACAAGCTACTTCTACCATTATTAGGAAACACATAAAGAGCAAATTTGTTCAGGCACACGGGATATATCAGCCCAGAGACATTATGTTTGATGTTCATGAGGCATTAGGCGTTAGCATTACATACCATAATGTATGACAGTAAAAGAGGCAATTTTGGAAGAACTTCATGGATCTCATAAGGAACCATTTACACTTCTCTCTTACTATATTCAAATGATTGAGAAGTCAAATCGCAAAACAATAACGGCTCTAGAAACTAATGGTAATGACACTTCAAGTACTTTTTCATAAGTTTAAGGGCTTTTATTGCAGGCTTTGCAACATCTATTAGGCTTTTTGTCATAGTGAATGACCCTCACATAAAGAAAAAATATAGAGGTACAATGTTCCTGGCATCCTGCATGGATAGAAATAAAAAAATATACCCATTGGCATTCTGAGTTGGTCATTCCGAAAATGATGATTCCTGGAATTAGTTCATGACACAATTGCGTGATTGGGTAGTTGGAAATATAGAAGATTTAGTGTTCATTTCTGACCACCATGCTAGTATTGAAATAGCTGTGTCTATCGTTTTTCCAAAGGCATTTCATGGCTTGTGCACCCATCATCTTAAAGGAAACTTGAAGGGCAAGTTCAAGGATAAGACTCTACTAGGCATGTTCACTCAAGCTACGAGGACATATCACTGTAGTGATTTCAACTATCATATACGTACAATCGAATCATATATGCTTCAAGGATATAGCATATCTTCGGGAGGTTGGTGTTGAGAAATGGGCATGTTCACAATTCCCTAGGAGATAGTATAACATAATGACAACCAATATTGCTGAGTCTATGAACAGTTGTCTTAGAAACATAAGGTTCATTCGGATTACGTCGTTGGCAGATTATTATCAAGCAAATCTTTAAGAATGGTTTTACGAACAAAGGAAAATAATTGCTCACTCACAATTATATCTAACTCCCTAGGCTAACAAGTTGATAGAGGATTGTTTGAAAGAGGGTGATCGGATGAAAGTTAGCAGCATCTCGTTTACTATGTACGAGGTGTGTGAAAATGATCGTGTCATTGTTGTCGACATGCATGCCTAGACTTACACGTGTAGGGTGTTTGATCTTGACCAATTTCCTTGTGCACACGCATTAGCTATTTGCAAGCATATGAGCCTACTCACGTGCCATGATTACTATACCCAGTGGTACACCAATGAACGAATGTTTCATGCATATGTTTTGCCTATTATTCCAGTTGGTGTAAGCAAGGATTAGGTGGTTCCAGAAGATGTTAATAGCAAACTAGTACTACCACTATTGATGAGGAGACTAACCAGGTGGCCCAGAAGGAATCGAATCCCTTCCGTTGGTGAATCAAGCTCATCACGTAGTTATGGCAGGTGTGGAGGATTAATAGACAAACGTGCCACAATCCAGTCCCTTTAGATGTTGCTGCAGGTACACAACGCCTCTCATGATATGTTATTATGTAGTGTGTAATTGTTAAACTTTCTTATACAAATTTCATACGTCTTTTGACAATACATTTTTCCTGTTTTGTGTAAATTGCATGTAACCTTGGAATGGATATCAGTATGTAGTATGAAATTGTTAAACTTTTTTATACAAATTCCTTGGACATTGTGTTGCATTATGTAATTCGTACAAAAAAAATGGAATGAAGCATACTTATCACTTTTTTATTGTGTATTTTTTAATTGTGACATGTAATCCATATTGCATGAAGTAACAAAAAGATTTGTAAACTATACATAAATTAAAAAAAAGGTACATGAAATGTGATAACGGACATATGTACAAAGAAATGGTATCAATTTGAAAAAAAAAAAACCTAATATATATAGTCTAAGCCAATCACGATGATCCTATGGTCGGTGTGGGCTTGCTCGATGGTAGACTTTGTAACCTCCACTGGTTTAGCTACTGAAGTGGTATCAAAACAAGCCTTACCTAACTTATATCTCCAACAATACAAGGCCATCCTATACCGGAGTGTATCCTCTATGAACGCCTTGATGTTGGAGAACGACACCCTTCTAGCCAAATTCTCCATGAACTTCAACACGTATACTTCACATGCCCTACCACCAATATCCTATTGTGGAACCTCAACGCGATCCTCGACACGCTCTATGTCAAAAGGATCACTCAAAAAGTCACAGGAACCAAACACACCTTGTGTCAAAAGTTGTGGGATGATATCTGCTAGGCAACGACAAATGTCCCTGAGCGTGGCCATGGATATGTTGTAAATATAGGAATCGTAAATGACAATCACCCAGTGATTCAAATCTACATATGCTGCCAGCCAATGTTGACCCTCAAGATTAAATGGTACATATAACCGCACATATAAGGAAGGTGTTAGAACGAATTTCGCAAGGACATGTCAAAAGCATTGGCAACTATAATCACAAACTGACTTATACATGTAAACTGGTCGCTTATCCATTCTACTTCATCCCACGACCAACTGACCAGAGGACTATAACCATCAACGTAGAGGAATAGCTCTGCCCCTTTTTCCTAGATGATGTCATCTAACTTCTTTACATATCGCTGCCATAAACCTTACACCTTTGACTGCGAAAATTTCAAAACATGAAACTAATAAACCAAAAGGGAGGTTAATTACATTATGCTATTATCGTAATCTAAGAATGACATACCCAAAACATCGTGTCCAGGAATATGGATTTCTCCTCTTGGTCATAGCCAAGCTCCTTTGATCTGCAACGTAATGTCCATAGGTATACATCAATGTGCTACACACATAAACTTTAGTTAGATGGATGTCCACATTAACTACTATATTTTTTGGAATAATATAGCGTATCTACACAAAATAATGTACTCACCTCGGAACCTAGCTAAAGCCTGCTAGTAGTTAAAATCCTAAAAAAACTCTTGATCAATGAAGTTGACGTCGAAGTTGATGTCTCCAACCCTCCTTGACATCCAATGATCAAAAGTTGTAATCTCATTGTCCGCAAAAGTACAGTGGGTCAAACAGAGGGATCCATGTCTCGAAAATAAGTGCTGGCTCCACGGGCTGGTCATCCCTCCTATAGCTATCGTGCAACTCAGGGCCACTATAGAGAGGCGGTTGTACCATGGGAGCAATGATAGTCTAGGCCTCAGTCTGAGCACCTTTCTTTGTCTAGATCTTTTGCCTCTTCCGTATAATAGGGTTGACAAATGGGCTTTGCTTATGTTTACCAAGAAAAAGAAGCTGACCTTATAGAGAGACAAATCATGTCGGCGGCTTATCAAAGACTTGAACACTGCCTTGTGAAGTGTTTTGAACCAGGTCAAGCTCCCCAGGCGCCTCCTCATCGGTGTTATCCCTGTCGTACATGACAAATAGATGTTACAATCGAGGAGTAATACAAAAGTGTTGATGAGAAATGTTATTGATGTTTGGAGATCGACACAGATACCTCATCTGCGTAGCCAAAATGTCCGCCAAGTAAATATGATAGCCTGACGAAGGAGTCGAATCTCCTACTACATCTCTTTATTGCTAGTTAAAGTCTAAATGTTCTGCTCCTTAATCCTATTGTAATTTGCTCGAAGCTCTTTAACCTCCTCCCGAAGCCCCATTAACTCCTATAAAATGATTGACTGGAAGTTCGTCATTATAGACGTAGCCCATGTCATTAGAGATGCCAATGTCAATATTCAAAACAAATTGAAATTTTGATAACATAAAAGATACGTGATAATGTACCTCATAATCACTATGAAAACGTGTGGATAATATAGGTGGTGTCAGGGCATCAGTGGTGTGCCCATGTGCGGCAAAATAGGACCTAAATGGTGGAATAGTCGTCCCCAACTGTGAGGGAGATGGTCAATGTTCGAATAGAGGTGAAAAGTGGACATGTGGTGCGGATCGTGGTAGAGTGGTAGGGATGGTCTCTGGATCTTCACACGTACGAGACATTGAAACCCCCAAGTCCTGCTAATGCTCAACCTGGACATCAACCTCTGTGTCTTCATCTTGAGGCGACTCAATAGACTCGCCCGCATACAGATGAGCGTCCTTATATGTAGTCCATTGCACATAGATGCCCCTTCGTATTCCAACGACCTCTGAAAAGATCCTGTACCAATCCGTGGCACTCTCTGCCTTAGTCAACTCAAAAATGGTCGAAGGATTGGCTTGTAGGTTGAAAAGGAAAGTGAATTTTAAATACCGTACAGAAAATGTACAAATGCAAAAACAAAACAAATTATATGGAATACGACTAAACTAACCTTCCTCCTTATGTTAATCATGCCATGTAGGACGATATCCTCAGACAATGTCATCAATGTCTCCCACGTCAACAATCGTGAAAACTTATGCACAAAGTCACCCTCTGTACGGTCATATGTATCACTGATGTAAGGCACGACCTTATACAACCAAAACTGTAAATAAAATAAGGATGAATTATAAACACATTCAATATTATATGTAAGTGCATACTACTCACATCAATACATAACATTTAAATACCTGTACAATATATGGGCACCTCTGTAAGTTGTACCTCTCTATTTGGGCCCTATTGCTTTTCTTTGCAACCTTTCATTTCTTGTAATTCTCCAATCTCCTAGGCAACGCTTTCTTCATTTCCTTAATAGTCCAGTCGTAAGACACTTAACCCCATTCGATAGTCATTAGTATCCACAAAATTCAACAATTGACAAGAAACAAACTGACATTGATCCCGTCCCATGAAAAATTGTTCCAAAATGTAGTACATCGCTAGCTTCACTACATCCTCAACCAGAGTAACATGAACATTTATTTTTTGAAGCAACGGATAAAAATCTAATAGCTCCATGTTGTTACCCTCAAAGTATCTATCCAACAATCGGCAAGGATTTTGCAAATTGGGAATGTCTAGTAATCAAGTAGCAAACTTCAAACCAGTTACCAGTCCAAACTCATGTGCAGAGAAATGAATAAGCCACCTTGAAAACAAAATTATTGTTTGCTACAACGTATGAACGACATAACTAATAAGAAAGTTTTATATATAATTTTACTTTTCAAACATATGATATATACCGTACCTTGAATGGGGAACCATATCTCGTTGTCATATTCGACTATCTGCACCTCCTATAATAATACATTATAGATTATAGACTAGCTGGGACGGACATGTTGCCTTCTGAATCTCTAAGTAGCGCCCGAAAGATGTATTACAAAACATGTCCTGTTGGCACTCAGTCAAGGTGGAACGAATCCACTGAATATAATCTCAACTTGCCAAATTCGTGATTACGGCGTGGTAATGCTTGCCCATCTTCAAGTTAAATGTAAGCCCATGCTCATTTGCCATGTCTGAAGCTTCTTATAATAACACAAAAAACATTTAGATTAAGAAAAACTTACAAAAAAGTGAAAAAACTGCAAAACTGCCAAAATGCTCGACAACACTAGACAAAGAAACAACCTGACATGACATGCTAAAACAGACATCCGATAATTAGTACATCGAGTGTCGGATTCTCTAATTTGACAAATGACTCCCTTTCATAGTCTTAGCATTGACTGTCAATTACCAATGTAACCAAAACTCAACATCAAGATTTCGGCTGGGTGTCGGGTGTCGGTTTTAGGAGAAACCAATGCTCAATAAATGTGTTCGACAGTGGGAGTCTATCAGTTTCATGAAACCAAAAACTAACACAAAGGGTTGTCCATAGCATCTATCAAGCATCAGATTCTTCTAAAACTGACACCCGACACACGGCTAAAATCCTAACGTCGAGTGTCAGTTACATGGGACAACAAATGTTGAACTCCTTGTAGTCGACACTAGATGCTGAGAGTACAAAGTGGCGTCGTTTGTCAAATTAGAGAATCTGACACTTGATAACTAGATAGTGAAGGTTTATCGAGTATCGGGGTCATAAATCCGACACTCGACATCAGTAACCCATTCATTGTCTGATGTCAAGAACATGTCCAAAAAACGAGTCAGACGATCGACATCATCTACCTTCATCATCAAACACTCTCACAATCACCATTTTTGCATACCCCTAGCATCCCAAATACACTAAATTGATAAAAAAACGTCTGTCTAGCTCGAATAACAATCCAACACTCTCAAAACACATTTATTCAACATCAAACTGCAACAAAATCCCTAATTTTTAAATTTTCTAATTTCAAAATTTTCAACATTTCAATACCATTTCCAGACTATTTCTACAACTAACATGCATGTAACCTAGATTCCATGTAATATAAACAAAAATTAACAACAAAATAAGAAAAAAAAAAAGAAACTAATTGGTGTGATTTCACTCTTCAAATTGTCAGTGCGTGATTTTACTCTTCAAATCGTCGATGTCCTCCTTAAGTGTATTTTCCCCAAGCCTAAATTCTTAAAATGCCAATGTGAGAATTTTGTCCTTTGAAAGATGTTAGTTATATGTGTGTTGGTTCTCAAGAATTTTTCAGGGTTAAGATAGTAGTAATACAGATAACAGTTATGGAAGTGGAGGGAATGAGATAAATTCATACAAATTGAATTAACTGAATTTATTTGGGTATTTAAGTGAGTTGACAACCAAAAATGCCATAGCATGCAAATTTTATAGGATTTGGTCATTTTTTAAGGCATCCCAAAATTTGGGTTAGTTTTTGAATTTTTCCTATTAAAAATTATAAATTTAATTAAGTTTGTGCTTTTAATCAATGTAAATGCTTACAATAAATGTAATAATTAATAATTTAAGAAAGAGAAAAGATAAAAAAGTTAAACACAATGCATTTATCGTTGTTCAACTTAAACTCAATTTGCATCCATATCTCGCCTGTCACCACTCGAAGATTTCACTATCACTGGCTTTACAACCAATAAAGACCAACCGATTGACCTGCAAGTGTCAATTAAATCTTTAATTACAAGCACCACTACTTAAGAGGCTGGCTTAGGGATGGCAAAATTACGCGGTCGGGGCCAGGTACCCGGATCCTCAGCCCGGTATTGGCAGGAAATTGCCCGGATTTCTGGGGAGATTGGTCGGGGACGAGAAGAGGAATCCTGGAGAACACTTGGGGCCAGGCAGGGGCTGGAGACTAGGCTCCTCGGCCCGACCCGGCCCGGCCCCGACCCAAAATAAATATAAAAATACATTTTATTTTATTTATTTAATTTATGAACAAAGAAATCCGACACTCGACATCCGTCTATTTTCGAAGACAGCGAGTGTCGGCGTGTTGGATGGTGTGTACGACACTTGATATTATCTATTTTAGAAGACATCGAGTGTCGGATGATTCATCCAACACAAATCATCCGACACTCGACACTTACATGTCGAGTCGTGTCGGATTCACAACCGACACTCGATGTCAGTCTATTTTAGAACACATCGAGTGTCAGATGATGCATCCGACACTCAACACTTACATGTCAAGTCATGTCGATTCACAACTCACACTTGATATCAGTCTATTTTAGAAGACATTGAGTGTCAGATGCATCACTTACATGTCGAGTCGTGTCAGATTCACAACCGACACTCGATATCAATATATTTTAGAAGACATCAAGTGTCGAATAATGCATTCGACACTCGACACTTACATGTCGAGTCATGTCGAATTCACAACCAACACCCGATATCTATCTATTTTAGAAGACATCGAGTGTCGGATGCATCATCTGACACTCGACACTAAATGTCGAGTCATGTCGAGCTCTATCGAACGCATCAAGTTTTGTCGAGCGTTTTGGCAAGTTGCTTATTTTAGCTTTGTTTTTTAGCCTTTTTACATCATATTTAACTATAATCTTGGTACAAATCTAGGGAATTGAATTTCCCGACCCCGGAATATCCAGAGAATTTTTGGAAGACGGGGATTAAAAAACCTTCCTAGGGCCGGGGCCAGGGATTGAGGCCCCCGGCCCGGCCTGGCCCCGGGTTTTGCCATCCCTAGGCTGGCTAGACCATCTCTGTTGTTCTCTCACAATAGCTGAACAGCTTTTGTCTAAAATACAAGTAACAGCCTTTCTCAAATACAATATTTTAAATAACAAAAAGAATGCAAGTGAAAAATCCGTAAAGCTTTTTGTAAATTAACGATGTCTATATATATATATATTGAAGCTCAATTGTCTTTATTTTTTCTTTTTTTTTTCTTTTAATCAACTCTATAAAATGATGAAAATGATTACTAAGCTTGCAACAGTAAAAATATAAGATTATTTATAAATAATGAAATACAGCTATTAAATTGAGAAACCCAAAATCTAATTTACTTTTGATGTAGCAAAAAGTTACAAATTTGAGCATCGAAAATTTAAAGACAAAAACTCCAATTTTGACAAATCAAAATTTTATTTTAGATGTTTTTTGAATTAGAGTTCTAGTTTGCCTGAAACCGAAACTGTTATTCCTGCTCCCAAAGCAAGTAAAAAAAATCAAATTTTTGTAGTAAATGGTATGGTTGAAATTAACACACCTATTGCGTTGTTTCACCAACTCAAGGCATAACAAGGAGTGGAAGAAAGTGGCCAACATAGGCTGCATATTGCTATAATACAAGAATATATAACACTAGCCCGCATTCGAGTATTTAAGCCATCCCTTAATTAATTTTGAAAGTTTGGTATGCCAGGCCGCTACCCTCTTTAAATAATATTGATGACTTATAGTCCTCCAGGTATGATTCAAATTGAAGTTGTGGAGAGACAATTGATAGCTTGAGAGTTGAGATTAAGTTATTAAGGAGCTTCGAGCAACTCTTATGAAGCTCAATCACATACGATCCAAGTGTAGGATTAGCACCCCAGAGAAATATTTAAGGAAATTTGAAGAGATGGATTGGGTTTATTTAAAGGGGAAAAAATAGTGACACCCCTAAGGTTTGGGCTAAGCACACACTCTCTCTCTCTTGTTGTTTAAAAAGTGACATTTAGCCCTTACTTTAACACTTTCATTAAAAAAAACTTAACAGTGTAAGGGTACTAAAGTGTTTTTGATATTGAATATTAAAATGTAAAAAATTCTATTACACTTATCTAGCTTGAACCCGTGACCTTTTAGCTACAACTAACTTGGGAACCATTTAGACAATGTGACACTTAATGACATTGAGTTGCAATACATTTATTCAACATAACATGGAATATAAATCATGAAATTTGTAATTAAAAATAGAAGAAACATGTCATAAAGTTAATCACTTTAAAATTAAGAATAAACAATGTAAATTAAATAACAATAAAATAATTAATTTAAAAGTTAAAAATAAATTTATGATAATAAATAAATAGATTTATAATTATAATAAATAGATTTATAATTAAAAGTATAATTTCATGATAATAAATAAATAGATTTATAATAAAAAATATAAGTTAATGATGATAAATAAATGATAGAAAAAATATTAATTTAAGATTTAAAAATATGTTATGATTTATAAACTATTTATTGTAATTTATAAATTACAAATTTATCATCATTAATATATTTTTAATTTTTAAATTAATAATTTTACTATTATTTAATTCACAATGTATATTCTTAATTTGAAAAGTGATTAACTCTATGACATTTTTTTATATTTTTAATTATAAATCTCATGATTTGTATTCCATGTTATGTTAAATAAATTTTTTGCAACTTAATGTTGTTAATTGTCGCATTGCCTAGATGGTTCATGAGTTAGATGTTAGTCAAGAGATCATGGGTTCAGCCAAATAAGTGTAATGGAATTGTTAAAGTCACTTTCCAAACAATAGATATATTCCTTAACCCAAAACTTCAGGGTCTCATTGTTTTTTCCTCTTATTTAAGGCTCTAACAATATTAGCGAGCATCCTCGTCAATAAGGAGAAATTCTAAACAATCTCATAAGCACTATAATTGTAACGCCCCAAAATCGAAATACAAATATGCTTGAAAATTACTAACAATAAACCTCTAAACAAAAACTTTAATAAGTCTTCTTATTAGGAAAAGTGAACATAACAATAAATTTAATATCTCTCTAATCAAAACAAAGTCTAACAATATAAAGTTTCAGACACAATTATTAAAAAAAAGGGTCTTCTTATTGCATAATTCCAAAAATGAAATAAAATCTCGTCATCAACCAGCAAGCCCAACTACTAACTTCCAAGACTACTCTGCAAAATATTAAAGACGAGGGGTGAGCCGTCAACTCAGTAAGTAAAATCATACACAACTATTTAGTACCTTAAAAAAATTATAAAAAAACATCGCATAATTCATAGTTTAATACTTCAGTTCCAGAATCATATCTTAATAAAAACGGAGTCATAAACATTTGTAACATTTAAGATCAAAGAAATCATTAACAATCATTAAAGATAAAAAAACATTTATCGACTCATGTTACATAGTGCCACCAGTAATTCCGGTGACCCGACCCATAAATCAGATAATATGTCACATGTAATCCCTGCGACCTAGCACATAAATATGTCACCTATAATCCCAGTGACTTGGCCTTGAAAGTCGTGTGCACATTAATACCACAGCTGAGTTCAGAATTCATAACAGTATTCAGATATATACTATAGACAATGAGTCAAAACATTCAAAATCATTGCAACTAACACGATACTCAGAGTACATATACTAATAACTTTTCATAGATAATAATAAGCTTGTCAAAATATCAAACTTCTAAAAAAAAGTCAAGAAAAGGATTAATAAATATTCTGATTTTGTAAAAATAGTTTGTTAAAAGTTCCTTTCACTAAAACAGTTTTTAACATGAAAACGGTTTTTGAGAATCAATTTAAAAGCTTTGCTAAAACTCTAATTTCGTAATTTATATTCTAAAACAAAAAATAATTCATATAATATATTAGAAAAATATTTTCTAACATATCAGGGTATTCATTAAGAACATGTTACACATTAATCACAGTACATGTATGACGTTACTTACCTTGATCGATCCAAAAAGAGAAATATCCTAACTCCTACTCATCCAATGATTGTCCTAAGACATAACCAGAAAATATTTTGATAAAGTCATAAACTCAACACCTAAAATATGCTATAAAATTCCTTTAAAATTTCCTAAACAAACTGTTCTGCCTAAGTATCATTCCCTGAATAGAGGTGATTCCAGAAATTTTAAAAATTTATATCTTAATCTAATTAACCTAGAATTTTGAAGAGGTGAAATAGACACATAAAGTATTCAATTGAAAATTTTTCAAAGGAATTTACAACCATAAACTATTTTTAAATGATTTTCTTTTTATTCTGGTAAATTCTTTCCAGAATTTCTAGACTAAGATGTTTCAAATTCAAAATTTTATAAAAATTATTCTACACATTGATAAATCCCAAAAATTTACAGAAACATATATATCATCTTCAAAAAGCATCATATAAAATTTGAGAAATTTTTGATCCCTCTAGCATATGAAAAAAAATTCAGAAATTCGTAATATCCAGAAACCATAGTATTTTCTAGGATTTCAATAGAAAGTTCAAAAATTCGTAATAAATTGAAATCTTGATCTTTTTTTGTGAAATAAAATTCTACACCTTCTATTTATGTCTATAATGACATATAAAAAGACCAGACTGAAAATAAATTTTTAAAGCTCTTAATAAATTCAAAAATCTTAAACTATTTCTTAAACCTCTACAAAAAAATCTTAGTATAAATTTAGGTAACTATAATTTCTAGTAAATAGTCATTGCATCAAACTAAGGAGAATATGATCTTACCTTGAAATTCTTTGAGTTTCAAAGCCTCCACCTAATTTTTATGTTTAAAAACCTAATTGTGATGTCATAATAATGTTTATATATACTAAATAAGATGAAAGTATTTCAAAAGAGATAAAACTCAACCACTATTAATATCTTCCAATTTAAATCTAATTAAAACTCTTTTTTTTTTAATTATTATCATTATCCTTGACTAACTCTTATAATGACTTAAATAGCCCTATCAAAAAATTACGGTTGTTACATATCTCTCCCCCTTAACAAAATTTCGTCCTCGAAATTTGATGCATACCTCAACTTCCTTAGTCTTGAGTCCTTGGCTTCTTTGCTTGACTATTGTCTGCCTGATTACTAGTGTTAAAGTCTCTCCTCTTTAGGCAATCCTTAATCCTGTGTCCCTTCTGACCGCAACCAAAGCAAGCTCCAGTGTTCCAATAGCAATTCCCACGGTGTGTATTACCGCAACGATCACAAAGGGTTGTATTGTTTTGAGAAGATCCATCTCCATCCTTTCTTTGGGAAGGATAATTATTAGTATCCCCCTGGCTTGACTAGATGTTACCATCACTCTTGGAATTTTGTCGGTTCTGATCATCTCTCTCATTATGAGATTCCACCAAGTACCTTTTAGCAATCATAGCTCAGTCTACCATCTCTGCATATGTGTCCAGTTTCAAGATTGCCAGTTGAGACTGCAAGGCTGGATGTGGGCCCTTAAAAGACAATCTTGCTTTAGCAGCATCACTTGGTATGGTCGCAAATCGAGATAGAGAGTTGAATTGTTCTTCATATTCAGCCACTGATCTATTTTTTTTTTTTTGGAAAAGTTACTTAGTAATATAAATCCAAAAAAGTTATAATGTACAAAAATCCGAGGGACATACCCAAAGAATTACAAAAGGACGTAAAGTCCAAACATACAATCCAACAAAAAGATAGAAAATGAAGGCCACAAGCAGCCTAAAACAAAGTAAAAAAGCCACAAACGGCCTTAACAACATAGAAGAGAAATGATCACAAACGGTTTAAAACATAAAAATACAAGAGCTATACCCTTCTTGTTTTTCTTCTTCTTACCCTTCTTTACCGGGGTAGCTGGGGTGTCCGAATGAGTATGGTCAATCCCATCAGATTGATCATCCTCACTAAGCCCATTCAAAGGCTCAAAACGAGTGGGAGAAGACTCAGGAGGTATCCGCCCTAAGGAAATAGATGCCTCACGATTTGTAGAACACTTGATAGTGCCCAAAAATCTACCCTCGTCAGTCGCAAAAGGAGATAGAGAATCAGAATCTGAAACTGACTCTGCACTCGGAACTGTAGTAGCCTTCGGAGGCTCAACTTGCACTGCAGAAATTTCTGGAATAGTAACTATTTTGGTGCAATCAGTGACCTTGGTCACATCCTTTTCTTTTCTCAAATAGGCACTATCAGAGGTGCTAGCCTCATTCTTATCTGGACTTGAAGTCTTTACCGGTTCTGGACAACGATGACCAAACTGGCAACATTTGGGACAATGTTTTGGAGTCCACTCATATTCAACTTGAATTTCAATGGGCTTTGGAGAGAGTTTGTACCTGAACTCAAAGTTCTTAACTCGAGGGCGTCTTGCATCAATAAGAACACAAACCCTCGCATACTCCAATCTAGATAGATCAGAAGTCGCCTTATCACAAGATTGAGGTTCTCTAACCATGCTGGAGATAATGCTAAGGCCTTTGGCTGTCCACAAAGGAAACGGCAGGCCAGACAAACGGATCCAAACTGGTAGTGTCCGGAATGCTGTAAGATTGAAATCCAGATACGGATGCCATTGCTGCAGGTAAATGAATTTACCTCCAAACATCCAAGGACCGCGAGCAATGATTGCATGTACCTCATCCTCAGTTCTAAAACGGAAGATGAGAAATCCCTTATCCGTGGAACGGACGTCCTCAAGACCACTAGATTTCCATGCACGCATCGCCATCGAACGTGCAGCATGGAAGGGCATCACATATCCTGGAAAGAAGCCAACAAGACATCTACGCCATTCGGCTAAATTCTCGTCGACAATCTCATCTGGAATCTCAAGGATTGTACCCGGTTTCTTAGGAGTAATCGGACTCAATTTGCATCGGGTACTCGAATCAGTGATCTTGATTTTATCAGTCCAAGAGCCAGCAGTTGTCTTGGATGGATCCATCAAGTGAATTACAAATCAAATACAATGCAAACTCATAAAAAAGAGATGGGAAAACGAAAGCAAACCAGGCACCGAAGCGGCTTGGCTTCCAAAGTCGTCGTCACCTCTTTAAAAACGATAATCCACAAGGAATCAGGAAATCGACCAAGAGGCAAAGTTGCATGAAATAACCTGAAGAACAATCTGGATGGGGCTTATGAACAGTATCTCCGGTAAATGAATAATAACCACCGCGGTGAACAGTAAAATCCGAATTGAAGAAGCGGCGATTTGAGGGGTTTCTGGTTGGAATCAGATGACGGCTAAGAATAAAAAGTTGGTCAGTGTTGTCCGATCTACTAGATGGTGGCAAAGGTGAGATACAACTCGCCGTTTTCCGGTGAGATGTGGCGGTAAATAGTAAATCCGAGACTTTGAGGCCTTGAACGGAGGTATTACGGCGCGAATCTGGTGGTGCTGATGAAGGGAAACTTGTAGAACGTCGCCTGATCTACAAGAATTTGATGGAGGTGAGATGCCACTCGCCGGTGACAGCGGCAGGCGGCGGTGAATAGTGAAAAATCTAAAACTTTGTGGCCTTGAACGGAGGTGTTGCGGCGCGAATCTGGTGGTACTGATGAAGGAAAACTTGTAGATCGAGTCAAGACCAACACGATGATGGCAAAGGTGGCGTCCCACTCGCCCGCCGTCGACGATGAATAGTGAAATTCGAAACCTTTTTTTGCAATTTTAACCGTTTTTCTGCCGGAAACTGAGGGCGACCCAGAAGAAAATTTATCTCAGGATATCCCGATCTACAACATATGTAGATTTGAAAGGCTGATTCACAAATTGGCTGGAGTGAACAGTAACTCCGGTGACCCTAATTGAGAGAAAAATTTTCTCTCCCCTCTCCCTAAACCCTCTAAAAACCCTAAACCCTACTGATCTATTTCCTTGAGTCAAATGATGGAATTCTACCTCCATCCTGTGGCGAACGCGATCAGGAAAATATTTCTCATTAAAGGAGTCTACAAACATTTTCTAAGTAATTTGTGCACCTTCTCCTATATGGTCAATCATCATTCGCGAAGTGGCTTCCGACCAATGGTTAGCCTCACCCTCCAAGACAAAAGACACGAACGTAACCCTTAAATTACCCATGCATCCTAAGGCAGTGAATATCTTTTCTGTTTGCTTTAGCCAAGCCTCAGCAACTAAAGAATCTGTAGTACCCCGAAAAGTAGGTGGACCTAGCTTCCTAAATTGCTTCAAGGTTACCACAGCTTCACCCGCTGCAGCATTGTTTCCTTCTCTATTACCACCATGCCCAGTATTATGATTTGCCATTTGCTCCATAAGCCTATTCTGTTGCTCCATGAATCTAGTAAATGCGCGCATCCATAGAGGATTATCCTGAGCCATTTCTTGAATAGTATGGTTATCATTAGCCTGATTATTACCATCTCTAGTTCGATTATTGTTACCCCTTGAGCTAGAAGCCTCAGTAGTCTGTTTACGTGGTGGCATCTTAAACTAGCATAACATAATAAATTTAATAAGAAATCACATGAATGTTCTAGGTTTCTAAGATCTAAAGAAAACTTATCATCTTCGATCTAAGTCACTACTTTCTATTGACATTTTATAGTCTACAGAATCATATATCTAAGTTCTGATACCATAACTGTAACACCCCAAAACCGAAATACAAATATGCTTAGAAATTATTAACAATAAACCTCTATACAAAAACTTCAATAAGTCTTCTTATTAGGAAAAAGTGAACATAACAATAAATTTAAATCTCTCTAATCAAAACAAAGTCTAACAATCTAAAGTTTCAGACACAATTATTAAAAGAAAAGGTCTTCTTATTGCATAATTCCAAAAATGAAATAAAGTCTTGACATCAACCAGCAAGCCGAACTACTAACTTCCAAGACTACTTTACAAAATGTTAGAGACGAGGGGTGAGCCGTCAACTCAGTAAGTAAAATCATACACAACCATTTAGTATCTTAAAACAATTATAAAAAAACATCGTATAATTCATAGTTTAATACTTCAGTTCCAGAATTATATCTTAATAAAAAGGAAGTCATAAGCATTTGTAACATTTAAGATCAAAGAAATCATTCATAATCATTAAAGATCAAAAAACATTTATCGACTCATGTCACATAGTGTCACCCGTAATCTCGATGACCCGGCCTATAAATCAGACAATAGTCCTAGAAATATGTCACCTATAATCTCAATGACCCGACCCAGAAAGTCATATGCACACTAATACCACAGTTAAGTTCAGAATTCATAACAGTATTCAGATACTATGGACAATGAGTCAAAAAAATTTAAAAACCATCGCAAATAACAAGATACTCAAAGTACATATACTAATAACTTTTCGTAGATAATAATAAGTTCGTCAAAATATCAAGCTTCTAAAACAAAGTCAAGAAAAGGATTAATAAATATTCTGATTTTGTAAAAATAGTTTGTTAAAAGTTCCTTTCACTAAAACAGTTTTTAACATGAAAATGGTTTTTGAGAATCAATTTAAAAGCTTTGCTAAAACTCTAATTCTGTAATTTATATTCTAAAACAAAAAATAATTTATATAATATATTAGAAAAATATTTTCTAACATATCAAGGTATTCATTAAGAACACGATACACTTTAATCACAATACATGTATGATATTACTTACATTGATCGATCCAAAATGAGAAATATCCTAACTCCTACTCGTTCAATGATTATCCTAAGACATAACCAGAAAACATTTTGATAAAGTCATAAACTCAACACCCAAAATATGCTACAAAATTCCCTTCAAATTTCCTAAACAAACCGTTCTGCCTAAGTCCCATTCCCTGAATAGAGGTGATTTCATAAATTTTAGAAATTTATATTTTAATCTGATTAACCTAGGATTTTGTAGAGGTAAACTAGAAAATAAATATTCTCAAAGGAATTTACAACCAGAAACTATTTTTAAATGATTTTCGTTTTCTGCAGGTAATTTCTATCCAGAATTTCTAGACTAAGATGTTTCAAATTCAAAATTTCATAACAATTATTTACATGTTGATAAATCCCAAAAATTTACAGAAACATATATATCATCTTCAAAAAGTAGCATATAAAATTTGAGAAATTTTTGACTCCACTAGCATATGAAAAAAATTCTGAAATTCGTAATATCTAGAAACCACAGTATTTTTTAGGATTTCAATAGAAAGTTCAAAAATTCGTAATAAATTGAAATCTTGATCTCTTTTTGTGAAATAAAATTGTACACCTTCCTATTTATGTCTATAAAGACATATAAAAAGATCAGACTGAAACTCAATTTTTAAAGCTCTTCATAAATTCAAAAATCTAGGCAACAATAATTTATATAGTAAATAGTCATTATATGATCAAACTAAGGAGAATATGAATTTACCTTGAAATTCTCTGAGTTTCAAAGCCTCCACCTAGCGTTTATGTTTAAAACCCTAATTGTGATGTCATAATAATATTTATATATACTAAATAAGGTGAAAGTATTTCAAAAGAGGTAAAACTCAACCACTATTAATCTCTTCCAATTTAAATATAATTAAAACTCTTTTTTATAATTATTATCATTATCTTTGACTAACTCCTATAATGACTTATATAGTCCCATCAAAAAATTACGGTTGTTACAATAATCCATTAGTTCAAGGTTCAAAGAATTAGGAAATAAGGAGAAATTCTAAACTATCTCATAAGCACTATAATCCATTAGTTCAAGGTTCAAAGAATTGGGAATATTGTAGCTCATAATAAATTGGAACTGCACTCACATCGCGTCAGGTATTCTATTCGCTCGGCGTTCCATGTCTCACTATTGTAGAAGAAAATTGGTGAAAATATTTGTATGTAAACCATGCTGCCTATACTATACAAAATGGAGATGAAACCCCCCATCCTCAACCACAAGCTATTCGGATTGAAGGTTTCAAAAGAGAGGGAAACACGTTCTCAGATCATCTGTTGGCAAGGATTATCCCCTGCTGAAGCCACCAGCTGTGGAAAAAAAATGGATTTCCTAATCTATGCTTTGATCAGGACAAGTTTGTTTTTCAAGGTGAAGGGAGTATGCTATGCGCGTGTCGTTGTGGCTCTTAGAAGTCTTGCTGTCCCATGGCTGGGTGAATGTATATATATTGTATATACATAAAATATTTGGTTAATTTCAAATAATATAATTAGTATATATATATACGGAAAAGAGTAACATTAATTACATAATTCTTGACATTAAGAAGGAGCATTATTTTTCTCCTATTTTCTAGTGGAAGTGGAAACTTTCTTGTTAACTTCTGCAGATGACCATTGTACCATATGAAATTAATATACAAGTCAAATAGGTATTCAATAAAGAGCATCTAGACCTTTAATGTCAGAAACTGGGTTCAACTTTTGAGAGACACACAGGTTCCTGATCTGTCAACCTAATGAACTTTTCGCACTTGTGTCTCATTATTTTCACAGTAGGTTCCAACAGACAAAAAATAAATAATATGAGTACGTACCACACCAAGCAAGATTTATATATCCATATTAATTATCTATTTTGAGTTCACTACCCTTACAGAGTTTTGCAATTAGTGAAGAAACTCTCATGCTATAGCGTGTGAGACTTTTGCAAATAGATTTGCTCTTGTCCACTAATTGGGATCCAAAACAAGGGCCCTGGACAAGCATATGTAAGTTATGACAGTCCACCCACCTCAGCTTCACACGTACCCTTTTCCCTTTGTGTATATGAGGTTGATCATGCCAAGGCAAGGCAAGGCTCAAGATACATCGTCCTGCTCTACCTTTATCATACCCATTTGTAGCTAATTCTTCAAATCTTGATACATCTTAACAAATCATTGATACATAATTTTTATATGTTTTAAAAATAAAATTACAATAAAACATTCGTTAGTCAAAGTGACATATTACATATACGTCACGAAGATCAAATTCAATACTTCTCTGTGTTTGTTTGATACTAAATATTTCTTTCTACTTAAAGAATTTTTTTTAAACTAAAGCTCCAATATATTAAGCTACTTTTTTATGAAATTTTATGATACTGCATCTTAAGTAATATTCTTTTTTTAATCTCAAATGATTTACAGTATTGCTTTATAGGGAATACAAATAATGTAAAAGGTATTTCAAAGACATCTGGGATTTTGATTAATTTGTATTAGCTAGGATTGAGATTCTTTTCCTAATTCCTTTAAGATTTCGATTAGGGATTTGGATTAGAATTTTATTAAATAATATTTTGTTTTCCATTTAAGGTTACCATTATGTTTTTGGTATTTTGACTAATATAAAAAATGGGCTTGATGATCTTCTTCTGTAGACTTGGAACATGAATTAATACATATCAAGGTTTCTCCTCCTATTTTGTTATTTTATTTTTCTTTTTTTCTTTTTTCTTTTTTTTCTCCCCTATATTTATCTTTCTATATCTTACTCTTTTCATCGTTGTAATTTTGTCTGATTTTTCTTTTTTTCTCCCCTTTCCTTTTTTATCCCCTTTTTTATTATTTACTTTTGAGACACTTCATTCCACATCAACAAATCAATTAGAATGAGAAATTTAATATATCACTCAAGATATTTTTCTTTTTTTCTTCAATATTAAAATTAATTTTAGCATAAGTTTTCTTTTTCAACATTGTATCCTATAAATAGAAACTACAGCAATTATATATTACTTTTTATTAAATTTTATTTTTATCTATTACCAAACTCTTATTTACTGATTATAAATTCTTTTGCTGTATACCAAAATGTGGTGCATATAGATATTATATTGCCAAAAACAAAGCTGAAAATCGTAATCATGAAAATGAGAAATTGCTAATACATAAATGCTTTAATAAATACTTTAATAAAGAAATATATATATGAAAGCTCTTGTCAATATTTTTTTTAAAAAAGTAATTTTATTACACTATTAACGGTTACTAGCACATTGTTGAACCATTAATCGAACACAAAGCAAAAACCTAAACAATAGAAACACATAGAGTGACAATAATATAGTAACCTAATATAAAACCTTTTAGTATAGCAATCGATTCTTTCCATTTATATACCAATCACTCCTTAGTGCAATCAGTTGGTTTGAAGGACACAGTTTGTTTCTGAGTATCATAGCCAACCAAGAAGTTGGTCTGCACCAAGTTCCCATAGATTGCAACGTCTTCACCACCTTTAAATGTCAAGCACACAACATCCTCAGTTACTGCGATGAAAACGTTGAAAGGTTTCAGCCGCACATTTGCACCATCAAAATGTACTGTGATATTTGGAGGATTGAAATCAGAACTTGCACTGTAGCACAGATCAAGGAGGCCAGTTGGGTCGGCAACGGGCTCAGCATCTATGGAACTCGACACTGCTTCCACCAATTTAGAGTTGAAATCCTGTGGCAGGATTGTCAATGTAGTGCCTGAATCGATTATAATGTTACCATCCGAAGATCCAAAAGAAGAACCGGTAAAAGGGATCCTCTTGCTGCCTACACTGATAGCTTCAAGATTGAGGAAGTAGAAGGTATCAGGATCTTTCTTAATCAAGGGAGTTGAAACCACTCCAGAGCCTGAAACTACACCATTTTTACCAAAGTTGAGTTTGCTTGTTGTATCCTGAACGTTAGATGAAAGTAACGGAATCAAGCAGTAGGAGAATTTGCCGCCAACCGAAGCACCCATCTGAGTAACAAGAGAAACTTGACCGCCTCCAAGGCCAACAATGCCGGATGTTTTTGAATCAAAAGTGCCATCATTGTTGTGGCCACATCCAAATGTTGTTTTGGGAAGAACAACAGGACGGCCAGAAGTCGAACCCAGAGTAACAGTGTCAACGGCAAGATTACCATTCGAAAAAGAGCTATCCCCATAAGCAACCGAATATGCACATGAACTGTCCTCGCAAGAAGTTCTCTCCAGAGATGCACATTGAGTCGAGGAGCAAGAAAGATCTTTGTAAGTAGAGGATTTACGAGGGTCAAAAAGCGGAGCTTCTTGCCTGAAACACTGCGCGCATGGCCTGCACTGCGTCCATATAAGATCACTACCTGTATCAGCCACAGCTATAATCTCAACACGGGGTGTCCCGATTGATATATTCACAAGATACTCTCCACGGTTGGAGATTATCTCAGCTTGTGCCGTATTCGGAGAGGTAGAAGTTGGAAGAAAGTGATTGACACGTTTGACAGAGCGACGCATAGCATTTGCCACTCTTTGGTAGGGAGTTTCATTAGGGTTGTACAAGGGAGACTTAGGAGAGTCACGAGGGATCAGTTCAACACTGAACCCCCCTCCTAGAGCTTCAGTGAGAGAGATACAAGGCAGACAAAGAATGTAAAATGAGATTATTGCAAATGCAGAAGAGAAAAGACAGCTGCGATTACCGACAAAGGCTGCCATGATCAGTTAGGCTGCAAGGGAGAAGATATGTTGAAAACTTGTTACGATTTGATCGTGTTTATATAGGATATGATAGAGAAATTAAGCAAGAAAATTGTAGAGAGACAAAAAGGGAATGCTTTTAAAGGTACTAATTGATAAAAAACAAATTGAAATTAAACTTCCTTGTATAAGTTATGTGACATCTTCCAAGAATGACAATTATATATTTGATTGATCGTTTGAGATTCTTTTTCGCCAAATTAATATCCTCTTGAATCACACGAGATTCAGAGAATGGCAAATATCAATGTGAAAGAGATCAAAGGGCAGGATTAAATTTGCCTATTAATCTTACCTTTTTTAATGCATGAATCAAGACATACTTATTTAGCCATATGCATAGCTGTTTGTTGACATCAGAATTAAATTTTCATTGCTTAATCAGCATAATTGTGCATTTGCCAATTAATTAAGATAGGATTTGCATAAACGCGTTTTTTTTTCTTATCTTAAATTGAATGCTAATGGTGCATGAATCATGATAATGTTTCAGCCTTTCAGGGGGCACTCAAAGGCCTTTTGTAGCAAAATTTAACTTAATTTCAGACTTTTAATTTATGTGGAATTTCTATAAGTCGAATGATGTAATTTGGTTTGTTGCAATAATTAAGTTTTTGTCACGTTAGATGTGTTTTTGGATAGTTTTTAACAATTAAAGGGTGTTGAACTTGAAAACCTTTTTTAGTTTTTCGAGTTAAAACAACCATATTATTACCTATCATATAAGTTTTGAATAATATTAGATCTACAACCAATCTTTTTTTACAACATTAGTTGTCAAATTATTAGTAGATGACTTCATTAATTTATTTTTATTTTTTACTCATCCAGTTATATGTTACAACTCCAGTTATAAAAAAAAAGTTAGTTATAAATGAGTTATAAATGTAGTATTACTCATAAATTTTGATCGTGTTACATAAGTCTGAGATTCAATTTACATTGATCGTTTCAATTTTCAAATTCTTTATTAATACTTGCGCAAATGGTCATTATACTACTCATTAATAAGTGAATTATTCAACTCGTCAATGTTTTCTTTAGGTTAATTATTAGGAGTTAGGACAACTAGTATATTTCTTATTATTTCATAACTAATTTATTTTTATTTTAAAAAACTAAATTATAATCAAATAATATAATTTTTTCCAATCCGATTTTTATCTTAATCAATTCTTCATTTTTCTTTCAAAATCATTTTTCTAATATCCGCGTGTCGATGACCTTGGTCCATCATTTCAGTCCTTGGTTTATTGGTGTGCCTCCCAGAGGGCAAAAAAGAGTACAAAAAGCAAAATAATCAATTCGTTGATAAGTCGAAATTCTATAATTATGCAAATTAAAGGCATCGTGATAAAAAATTTTGTATATGTAACCCCGCTCATATAACATTTTCTATGCAATTTAACATGATACAAGAACATCATATAAGTGACCAAAGGTCTTGAGCGACCGATCCGACAGAGCAACTCAAAAGATAAAAAAGTACCGTTAATTTCTTCATGCTGATATCATATCATATTATTAAATTCTCTTTTGTCTTTACTATTGTATCGCGTTAGAATTAGTGTATGAACTAAATTGTATCAATTTGTTATATACAAAAGTTTTGTACTCTACTTACAAGTTTAAATAATTATATATACATATTGTCACTTCATTCATCGTTATTAATTATTTAGATTTGCCATTTGGATAACATTATATATAATTACAAACCTGTCCAGACTCCATACAAAAATTAATATCGCATGATAGGGAATTTACCATTAAAAGACACTAATAAGATAATTGAAGTGATGATAATACAAAATTCAGTATTTTATATTGTTAGTTTTCAAAAATATATTCTATAATGAATTTGTAAATGTGACAATTTTTTTTTATATTCTTTTATCATCTCACATTGATGTCATATAGGTTTATATACAAAAATATATAAATATAATATTGTTAGAGATAAGCTAACAAAGAGCAATATTCAACTCATTTTCTTATATTTTCCTGATTTGTAGTAAGAGTAATGCTACACATACTATAATTTATCTATAACCAACCTTTTTTATAATCTAAGTTAGCAAAATATCCAAAAAAAATGAAAAGAAATGAAGGAGATTAAATTTAATATTGATCAACTAATATTATGGCAACCCAAGCTGTAAGAAATGGTTGGTTGTAAATGAATTAATTATAAGTGTAATATTAGTTTTTTTATTGAATTTATATCCAAATTTAGTAAGGCTCACTAGTGAGACTAAATCTTCCCTACATGATATGTAATTATCAATCCACTAATATATTGTCAAACTCAAGTTATAAAATAATGGTTGTATATGAGTTATAGGTGTAAAATTAGTCTTATGTTGAAATTTAAGTAAGTAATATTTGTTGGCTATTACCCATTGCAAATAACAATTTCTAAATTGAGAAAAAAAAAATGGAGAAAGAGGAGTAACAAGGCAGAGGAGGGGAAGTTTTCTTTCATTGTTCAGTATCACTTCCCTTCATTACACAAGGCTTTATATAGGCTTCAAGGATCCACTAAGTTCAATAAAACAAGGAGAAATGATGATTTAGAAAATTGGGAAATGTGTAAGTGGGGTAGTTGGCTACTTTTGGTGAAGTGGAGGAGAGGAATGTGACAATATTGTGAAGGTCTACCATTTACAACACTTCCTCTGAAACTTCAACATTTAAAATAACGTTGCCTTATCAAAATAGAGATTCATCACTTTAAGATAATTGCATTTTGCTTTACTAAGAACAAACCCAGTGGGATAAAAACCTTAGTAAATAAACACAATTATATGTTGGAACTTAAAGTGATGTCAGACTACAACTGCATCGTTAGAAACTTTGCTAGTAAAACCTGGTTAAGGGAAAAAGAGTACAGTGCATATATGTCCATAATGCTCCCTTAATGGCTAGAAGAATTAATCATATGTCAACTTGGTTTCTTTGAAAGTCGGTGCATGCCAATATTGAGAATTAACTTCTTAAATGTTGTCATCGGTAATGCTTTGGTGAATAATTCAGCAAAATTGTTGGTAGATCGTACCTATTTGACATCAATCTTTCTATGCTATTGAAGCTCATGTGTGTAGAAGAATTTTGGAGATATATGCTTAGTTCTATCTCCTTTGATATATCCTCCTCGGATTTGAGCAATGCAAATAGCATTATCTTCAAATATCGTTGTAGGGCAATTTGAAAAAGGTAATTTGCATGTATCTTAAATATGTTGAATGACAGATCTTAGCCATATACACTCTCTTCTTGCTTCATGAAATGCAAAATCTCAGCATGATTTCAAGATTAGCAACCAGAAATTGTTTAGTGGATCGCCATGATATTATTGTACCGTTGTATGTAAAAACATATCCCGTCAATGAGCGAGCTTTGAAGGGGTCAAAAAGGTACCCAACATCTACGTAGCTGACTAGCCCTTGATTCTAAGATGATCGTTTTGAATAGAACAATCCCAAATCAATCATTCCATGAAGGTATGAAAAATATGTTTGATTCCATTCCAATGTCGGCATGTAGGCGCACAGCTAAATCTTGTTAGCAAATTGGCAGTGACTGATATGTCCAGTCTAGTGCATTATGCCAGATATAATAAAGCATCTATTGTATTGAGATATGGTACTTCAAGACTAAGTATCTCTTCATGATCCTCTTTAGGTTAATATGGATCCTTTTTAGGATCAAGGGACCGAACTATCATGGGGGTACTCAAGGGGTGCGCTTTTATCCATATTAAAATTTTTTAAGATCTTTTCAGTGTAATTAGACTAATGGACATGTATCCCATTGTCATTATGCTCAAATTGCAGGCCAAGACAATATTTTGTTTTCCTATATCTTTTATTTTAAATTCTCTTTTTAAATGTTCAGCAACATCTTGGATCTCCTTAAGAATTCCAATTAAATTTATGTCATCGATATGTACTGCTACACTAGCAAATCCATATTTTGACTTTATACGAGAGGATATTAGAATATCCCTCCTTTATCAAGTATTAACTTTTATATTATATCACTTCAAGATTGTTTCAATCTATACAGAGCTTTGTAACCTTGAACATATGTCTTTGTTTAAATTGCTTTAACAATCCTTTGGGGATTTTTATATATAGATGTCAAAATCTTGCTCATTATACGAATAAGCAGTTGTCATACCCATGTCTGATGTTTTCCTTAGAATTGTCAAATCAATCAAATATCTTAAAGATAATCAAATCTCTTGCCAAGCCCGGGCTTTGAGAGGAATGATGAGCTTTAAGTTAGGCTTTATATTTGGCAATCTTATCGTTCTCTGCCTGTTTATATATAATAGAATTTTTATGTCTTTAGATGTATAGACTACAAGTCCAAAAACTTTAGGTTTTTCCAGAGAAGCCAATTCTTCCTAGATTGTTTCTTTTTGTTTAGGCCAATCATGCCTTTGTCGACATTTGTCAATAGTATATAACTAAGAATTATCATTCGTGATTTCAGAGAATATATCATTGATGACTATTTTCCCACAATTCCACATTTCTTTTGCATATGCATAATTTATTATTATTTCTCTACTTTGTTTTTTTATGGACCTTTTCCTGTTCAGAGGTTATCACTTCTGGGATATATATCACATCAAGGCTTTGTGTCACTTCTAGGACATGTGTCACTTTGAGGACTAGTGCCACTACAAGGGCCAGTGTTGTTTCAAGGAATCGTGCTACTTCAAGAGTTGGTATCGCTTTAGGGATATTTGTCACTTCATGGGCTAATGTCTCTTTTGAGACTTTTGATCCAAGTGGCCCGCCACGCTTCTCGCATGCAATAGATAATTTATTTGATGCCACTTAGTGTAACAATTCATCTCAAATTATTACTATTCCTTAGGATTCGGGTGCTTTAAAGGAAAGCAATATTTGAAACAAATCATTTATAAGATGGCCTGAAGGTTTTGCAATCCTTCCTGGAAAAATTGGTAGCTGCTATATTGGATTTTGTCACCCTTGATAGATCTATGAATGCATAAGGCAATTCATTATGAATTCTTTGGAGATGTATTATCCTTCACACTTTATTTTCATATTAAGCGGTGCCAAGATTCACATGAGATAAGTTTGATAAACTCTAAGATAATTCATGCCTAACTTCACGAGGCATTTTTTTCATTCCCTAAGGATGGGAATACTATCTCATCAAAATGACAATCTGTGTTAAGGACCCATTTTGTTGTAAAGGTTCAATTGGTATTTGCACAATGTAATCAAATACTCTCAAATGAGATATGTTAGGTTTATAATCGAGAACTAGTTTAGAAGGAAAGTATTATTGGTGACAAGTCGTGGGTTGTAGGCGAATTAACGCCACAACATCACTCTAAATAGAAACAGGTAATTTTGTATATAATAGTAAAGTTCGAGCAATTACCTAGACTCATTTTATAAGTGATTCTGCTAATCATCAAATGTCTTAGAAGTAAACTCTTTTGCATTATTCAGATGTATTGACTCGGTTGGATAGTCTAGAAATTATGCCCATAATCTAATAATTTGTGTCATCAATCTAGTAAAAGCAATGTTATGAGTAGAAAATAAACAGACATATGACCATCTTGCAGAAGCATCAATTATGGCCATAAAGTAACAAAATGGTCCACTTGGTGGGTGAATAGAGGCACTTATATCCCTTTGAATTTTTCGTAAAATGATTGGGATTCAAGATCAATTTTAGAGTAGGATGGTCTCGTTACCAACTTTTCTTGTGAAAGTATTTTTACTGGATAAAAGAATTTTCAGGTTCTTTAATGGATGTCCATAACAATTTTCAATGATACTGCGTATCATAGTGGATCCCAGATGTCCAAGATGGTCATACCAATGCATAAAAACTTTTGGGTCGGAAAACTTCTCGTTTATGATCGAATAGGCTTCAATTTTTTTAATAACCGTTTAAATATAGTCTAGATGATATAACATGAAGCTTTTCTAGTGTTCGCTTCGAGTTAGAGATATCAGAGGGAATATAAAGAAATTTTGTATGATTTTCATTTGTAGTTTCAATATAATACCTATTATTTCTTATGTCTCTGAAATCGAGTAGATTTCTTCTGGATTACTTGAATATAAAGCATTGTGGATCAATATTTTGGTTCCACTTTCTCATAAGATTATGGCTCTTCCGATGCCCTCTATCAATTTTGTAGATCATGACATATTATTAATTTTTGCTTTAGTCATGGTCTAGTTCAAAAAAATATTTCTTACCTTAAAGAATAGCGTGAGTTATGCCCTGTCAATTAAACAAACATCCTTACCTTTCTTCCTTGGAATCAAGATTTTTCAATTGTATTCCAATCTAACAAAAGAGAAGAAAAACAATTTTCAAATAATATAGAGGCTATTCTTGTTTTCTGACGTGGAAAATGCAATTCAATGGCAACTGCAGAGCATATTTCTAAAGATAGCATTAAGAATGTAGTAAATTAAATAGGTGAATGTTAATAAATAAGTAATAAAAATAAAAATATCAAGAACTATAGGTTATAATGTTTTAAATTTAAAACTTCTAGTTATAATAATTTCAATTTTAGAACTTCCAGTTCTATTGATTTCTAGTTTGGAACTTCTGATTCTAACATTCAATTTAGAACTTCAATTTAGAGTCTAGCCCAGTGGTTGGTGCTTATATTTGTATACCCACAGGCTTGACATTGAATCACCCTTGCAAATTTTTTTTGATTTATTCTATTTTATTTTTCTTTTTAGAACATCTGGTTCTAATAATTTCAATCTAGAGCTTCAGGTTTTAATAATTTTAAGTTTAGGACTTCAAATTCTAATAGTTTCAATCTATTCAAAACTTCTAGTCTGACATAAATTAATTACGACTTATGTTACGTTTCAGAACTTCAGGTCTGTTTTTTTAATTCTTCTATAGAACTTCAAGTTCAATAGATATTCAAACCTTCATGTTCGAATAAAATCTATGTACTTAAAAACTTAAAAGTGCCAATGCAACTCTTTTAATTTATTGAACATGTGATCTTCTGGTCATATGGTTCATGTCTTGTCATAGTTTAACAATTATTTTTAGTTTATTAAGAGCTTCTGGTCTTACTACCTGTATTTCAAAAAACTTTCTAAAATAATATTGATAGATATATTTTGTCTTAATGGATATGAACTTCAAGTCCTACTCTTCAATGTTGGTATATCGACATAACACAAAGAAAATTTTAAAAACCTATTAAATAATAAACAAGTTGTTAGCCCTAAGGCTACATGATAATTTTGATGATAACAATACACATTGATTAATTGAGATTTACTAACTTGTTTATTTATGTGCAAGAGTAAGATCATTGAAATACTTATAAAATCAAGAAGAGGCTTATTAAAATGAAGTGTTGAAGCTAAGGAGAAGACTACATATTAAAGGCACCAAAGTTTAAGAACAAGAAATTCAAATTTCAAGTGTAAGGTTGTCCAAATCATCATTCAAGTTGAAAGACAAATGGAAGCAGCTGACATGAGCACCAAATACTCTTTTTGACATATCTTGAGCTAGAAAAATCAAAATGACTTGATTCTTGCGGAATTGGAAAGAGAACTTAATGAAGAACATTTCATTTGTTTTGAAGAAATTCAAATTTCAAACAGAAGGCCGACATAATTGACATGCAATTCGGTGGACTGACATAGAAAAGAAAAATCAACTCATTTGAGCACCAAATGATATTTTGTCCATATCTTGAGTTAGAGATATCCAAATGACTTGATTCTTATGGCATTGGAAAGATGATTCAATGGAACAGATTTAATATTCTTTGAAGAAATTCAAATTTCAAACAGAAGGCTGGCATAATACACATGCAAGTTGGTGGACTGACACATGGAAGAAAAATCAAGTCACATGAGCACCGAATGGTGTTTTGGCCATATCTTGAGCTACAGATATCCAAATGACTTGGCTCTTAATGTTTTGGAAAGCTTATTCAAATATGCAGATCTTTTATGTTTTGAATAAATTCAAATTTCAAATGAAATGCTGACAGAATTATCATTCAATTTGATGGACTGACACAAGGAAGAAAAATCAAGTCACATGAGCACCGAATGGTTTTTTGGCCATATCTTGAGCTACAGATATCCAATGACTTGATTCTTGATTCGTTAGAAAGCTTATTCAAATGTGCAGATCTTTTATGTTTTGCATATTTTCAAATTTCAAACAGAACATAGACAAAAATGGTAGAAAATATTACAGTTTTTATGGTGGGTAGAAAATTTGGAGATGGTGTCTTCACTTGATTAAGTTCATCTCATTTGCCTATAAAAGGAGCCCTTCTCCCATGCATTCAGTAAGAAGAAGAGAAAAATCTATCAAGCATAAAACAAGAGAAATATCAAGTCTAGAGAGCTTTCATATTCTTTATCTACTCTTTGAAGAGAGTTGTACTTTTGTTGTAAAAATTTTCTTGTTCTTGTATTGTGGTGAGAGTGAGATCTTCTTGTAAAGGATAAAAGTTATCCTTGGGTGAACTCTTGGTGTGGTGTTATCAAGAGTTGATGGAAGTTACCTTGGTGAGGTTATTCATCAAGAAGAACTCTTGGTGTGGTGTTATCAAGAGTTGAAGAAAGTTACCTTGGTGAGGTTGTTCATTAAGAAGAACTCTTGGTATGATGTTATCAAGGGTTGAAGGAAAAAGTCTTGATGAGGTTGTTCATCAAGCAAGTTGTAAAGATTTTTACAACTTAGTGGAAAGCTTAGCTCGTGGAGCTAGGAGCCCATGGACGTAGGCAAGGTTTGCCGAACCATGTAAATTGAGTTTGCACTCTCTCTATCCCTATCTTTTTATATTTAGTTGCACTTGTGATTGTTTATTATTGTTAATCTCTTGATTGCATCTTAGATAACTTATATTTTCATCTTCTTCACCTTTATTCTTAAAGAAAAAGTGAACTAATTTTAATCTTTCAAGAAAAGTTTTCTAAATTCGCTTTTATAAATAAAAACTCAATTCACCCCCCCCCCCCCCCCCCCCCCCCCCTCTCTTGGGTTGCCATACCTGGGTCAACACAAGTAACCACAAATAACATCAATAGAATATAAATAACTGATAAAATAATTAAAGAATATAAATTTGGACTTCTGGAAACTTCAGGTCCAGTTTTGAAAGATTAAAATCTAAAGCCACTGACCGCTTCAATTGGTTTTTTATTTGAATGAGTACTACAGGAGTTATTTGAGTTTTGTTTTAGAAGCAATAAGGAAGTTAATTCTATTAGTATGAAAGCTATTGAATAAAATTAGTGGGGTTGTGTGAAATGGATTAAAGTAATAAAAAAGGTATGTGAGAGATATAGAGGAAGCATGTTACTTAGGCTTATTATGAACGGCACCATAAGACATGTTAGGGCTTCAGGCCTAACATATATTCTTTATCTTATTTTAAGCTCACATATAAGATGATCAGTCAGTCATTAGTGAGAACTTTAGTAGAATAAATAAACACATATATAACTAAGCAACTCAAATATTATAATCCACACGTGAATAAATAATAACTGAAAAATAATATAAAAGGAAATGAAATTTCGGCTATGCTTTAAATCAGAATAACTATCTATACTTTCAAAAATAATTTTATAAATAATTTTAATTTAATGTAAAAGTAGAGAATATACTTACAGATATTCATCTTGATAATGTGTTGAAATTTATATAAATAATATTTGTTGGCCATTAGCCATTGCAAATAACAATTTCTAAATTGAGAAAAACAAAAATAGAGAAAGAGAAGTAACAAGACATGAGAGGAGAGGAAGTTTTCTTTCGTTATTCAGAATCACTTCCCTTCATTGCACAAGGCTTTATATAGCCTTTAAGGAGCCACTAAGTTTAATAAAATAAGGAGAAATGATGGTTTAGAAAATTTGCAAATGTGCAATTGGGGTGGTTAATTGCTTTTGGTGAAGTGGAAGAGACGAATGTCACAATATGGTGAAGGTCCACCATTTACAACATCTTAAAATTTATGGGTCGTAATACAGTCCATCGACTGTACATATATAATAAGTTTTTAAGTCATCGGATGAGGGGCTTAAGTTATACATCAACTCGAACAGTTCTTATTGACTTGACTGTTTTTTACAATTTTTACCTGTGACCTGTTAATATGGTAGCATGCATCTTCGACCGCAGATTTACAACTTTCTTCTTTTATCATATGTGGCTGTTTCATCTCCAAGAGGCCATAGCCAATCTGGCGATTCTGTTGACTGATTCACCTTCACTATAAGAAAAATGCTCATATTTGGCGGTTTTTTGTTGTCAAATATGTATATATTTGGCGGTCTTGAAAGCGCCACCAATGGCACCGGCAAATATAGTCAATTTGGCGGTCGGTCAATCTGCTTGGCGGTTTTTGGCCGCCAAGTATAAATAGTTTTAAAAATAAAAAAAATATATATATACTTAGCAGTTTTTAGCCGCCAAGTATATATTTATTTATACTTGACGATTTTTTGCCGCAAAGTATAAATAGTTTTAAAAATTAAAAAAATATATACTTGACAGTTTTTAACCGCCAAGTATATATTTAATTACACGTAGAGTGGAAGAAATAGTGAAACAATTGAAGGACCGAAAATTGATTTTCAGAGACATCTGACAACTTCAAAGATTAATCCGTCAATGACTATAGCAAGTTCATTGCTTGTTAACATAATACTTATTATATTTTTTAGTAAAAACATTTTACCCTGACCTTCACAAATATTTTCAGTATGAAGCCCCATATTTATCAGCCATAGTTCCAAAATTACTGCATGCATTTACTGTAAAAAATTCGAAGATAAAGCAAAATATAGGGAGGTGGGGCTACGTCTAAAGCAATAAATCCACTAATGCATTAGGTTGCAACTCCCTCTCCCACTTTGAGGACATACTGATTCAAGACATACAACAAACAAAATGCATTTGAAAAAAACATTAGCAAAGTGATAAGAGGACAAATAAAATGCAGAATTTCTTAGCAAAGTGATAAGAGGACAAATAAAATGCAGAATTTCTGGTAAAAATAATGAATTCTACTAATTGTCATTCATCTCTTCTAAACCATTAGCACAGAGATAAAAGTGCGATGGCCAAATTTTGTGATGTAAATGCAACCCATGAAAGCATTAATTCCATCTATTTGGGTTGGCTAGATGAAACACTTTAAACATTCAATTCAATGTGGACCTATCCTAATAACATCCACTTGGAAAAAAAAAATATGAGAGAAATACTGAACCATATGTCTATTAGTTATTGAGACACCAACTCATCAAACAGTACTCAGATGCCCAAAGATCAACATGATAGCCTACCTGATTTGGTGCAAGGTTAAACACTTTCCCACCAATTGTGAAAGAAACACTGGGCATGGAAGATAGACTGCTACATTCAATGGCTGATTCTCCATTTGGACTGGGCAGTCGGTCACAAAGCTGCAATGCAATCAAGTTGCAACACTTTTTTCATTCCAGATTCTTGCTTTCCTCTACACCTGTATGTGTGCATAATTCGCAACTTCAGCTCTCTTATCTGTCCAATGTAGGGAACAAGATTTCTTTCAAGGAAATAGATCCCGAAGATCAAGAATATCAGGCACACCAGCTACTGTTGTGTCATTCCCAGCTTCAGCACCTTGAATTACTAATGGTTGTTCACTATAACACCGACTGTATATTTCCAACACATTGTCACTTCCTCTTAGTCTTCCTAAAGTTTAAGTAATATAGAATTTCATAAAGTTTAAGTAAAGTCTAAATCCAATTTCTAAATCATTTACACCATGAAAACCAATCTCGATTTGTAGACATAAATCTGAATAAATGGTTCATAACATGTATAATTTATAAAACGTCATAAAAATCTATATATTAATTCTTATAAAATAATTAACCAAGCGATCGGCAGGAGACAATGTGTTGGAGAAGCTGGCGTCCCATGCCTCCGCATCCCATCAGGATCATTGGAATATTCTTAGTTATTGCCATCACTCCACAATTCTACTCCACTGTTACTCCGTTCCTCCAGCTTCTTTATTTGGTAGAGTTTTTAGCAGTGAAAAGACATGATTCACTTACCTAAAAAACGGCCTTGTTCTCAGCTAGTAGAGCCGCCCTTCTCTCATTTGCGAAGAGGAAGAATGCTATCACAGGATGTTTTGGTTTCAATGGATCCTTCTCCTTCCTTTAACAAACAATAAGGTGAAAAAAAAATAAAAAATGCTACGTTGAGACAGAGTAATAAAGTGTTCTAGGAGGAGAAATTTACTTAGTTTTCTTGTCCTCTTTTTCTGCTTCCTGTTTGAACTAGAGATATTGTTCAAGCAGGTCCATAGTTATCATCAGTTTCTGCTCCTCCTCGAAAAGCTTCACTGCCTCACTTTCACGCTTTTTCTCTGCCATTACATGCAAACAACCAATATGAAGTTACAAAAAGCAGGTCTTTTTTTTTTTACATATAACTGTTAACATTGAAGATATACACTGTGAATATCAACAGTAAAGGGCAAAATATCAGTAGCACCCTAACACATATTTCAACAAGACTACCAGCGTCTCCACACCAGTCTCACAAAGTAGAATAGTTTAAAAGTGGCACTAATCATTCTAAGCTCTCTGCGGCAAAAATCAACACAATTTTCATGTCAAGAAATTGCATTCTGCTCTGAATAGCAACAACAGCATGGCCTTCCAACATTTGACAAACTGCTCAAAGAAATTTCAGGTTTTCACCTTAACCCTTGGCCAACATCACATCTAAGTGCTTCAATGGACCATTGGATGAAGACCCCTCCAGCTGAGAAGTTCTTCTCACATTCCTGGGGCTGTACATTTTATCCTCTTGCTTCTGTAGATGTTCCCTATAAGTTATCTGATGCAGATACAGAAAAGCAATCATGCTTACGACAACCATAGCAGCATTGCCTAATATTCCACCCATATGATCCAATTTACGGGATTTCTTTGCAAATTCAAAACTTGATATCAGAGCTTTGATAAGTCTGTTAGAACTCCTCCCTTCAGGTGTCATGAACTTCTCGTTAGATGGACTCACTGGTGAACTATAAAGGTTTTCAAGTGAAATAAACTGAGCAGCATCTTGTACATCCCCCACAAAAGCTAAAGCTTCTTCAATGACTTTGTGCTTCTTACCATGGTGCTCAGCCAACCTCATTGCAAGAACAATCCAGCTTTGTTCTAATCGTACAATTGTAGCATCTCTCTCAACTCGTTGCTAACCTTGCACAATGTGAAAAAACTCTAGCTGGTCTTTGAGGTTCTCAAAAGCAGTCCAAATCACATTCAAACTAACTCTTAGCCTTTTGAATCCCGGAGTCGTTATCGTCTACACGAAACCTCTTCACGAACACAAAGCCAGCCCTGTTATCATCGACGACATCATTGTAGAGCTACTTCTTCTCGAATTTTTTTTTGGGTTTTGATGCAATTGAGGAAGTGGGTTCGCGAAATCGAGTGAATTGCATCGCTTAGCTTGTCATGGAGGTCCTGGATTTTCTCCAGAACCGCTTCGATTTCTTCAATCTCCATATCTCATTTCATGAGGTAAAGTGAGAGAAAATTTGGGGGGAAAAAGGAAGTCCTGGCAAACAACGCAAACAGGACAGTGGAGGCGGCCACAAGTCTAAGCACAAGAGAGTAGAGACACTGGAGTGGTGGCGACGTGCGAGCGCAAAAGTGACGATGTAGAAGAGGTGAGCTACGAACTCCATAGAGGACAGTGGACGCAAGGAACAGCGATGCCGCGATGGTGAAGGAGGGAAGCTTGGAGCGACGGAGGAGGGGAACTATGGAGCTGTCGAAAATCACGTGGAGGTGTTGAAGGAGCAGCGAAATTGGTAGAAGATTGAGAGTTGAGCTATGCTCAATTTAGAATTGAATTGCACACCTAACAAAATACAAAACGACATCATTTTCATTTGATATTAAACGCAGCTATATTTAAGCTATGCTTAATTTAGGGTTGAATTTTATTAAATAAATATTATAACTTATGATTTATCTATATTTTACGATAAAATTATATTATTTTAATAAAATATTTAATATTGAAAAATTAAACATTTAAAATCCTAAGTTTGGTTAAATTTTATTTTAAAAAATTTTAAATCTAATATATCTATATTTAATATTAAAAAATACTTAAAATTTTAAAATTTTCATATTACTTAAATTTTTAAAATTAGTTGAGTTCTTTATATTCAAAAATTTTATTTCTAACTATATCTATATTTTTTTGTAGTGAAACTTGTCACACTTTTATAAAAATGTGATAAATATTGATTCAATAAAGACAAAAAGTGACAAATAAGTTGAATAACCAGATTTGACATCTAGATTAGTGTTATATTTCTCACTTTCTTAAAAAAAAAAACCAAATAAAAAAATTATAAAGTGACAAATATACAAAAAATTCTTGCAGTGCTTCTATCTCAGCCTTAAGTATTCCACTTATGCGTCTCAGCCTTGAGTATTCCACTTATGCAATAGTCCAAGTACAACTTGTCTCCATGGTCCTTCTCACTTTGCCTCATTTTCTCTGTCTAAGGCCTTCAGTGAACATCACGATATACGATACAAACACAGACCTCATTGTGTTTCAGTTCGGTTATTTGCAAGCTTGACCATAGCGATTCTATATCAGTTTTCCCTTTATTCACTTGTTATCTGTGAGAAAGAGGGACATCAGGCTGGTGTTAAACTAGTGGATATCTCCTGTAAGAAGACTTAATTTTTTGGATCTGTTGATTATTTTATTAAGTTTGGTATACAAGTATATTGAGCAATAACACTATAACAGTGCATTCAGCTTGTAGCATCCTGATGTTGTTGTTGATTTATATGCAGAGGTCTGGCATATATTTATTTTGTTAAATTAATTTATTTTTATTTCTTTTTTGCCAGGGTAAGTGGGGTGTTTATCATTAGAGGTGTTGTTGCATTGTCACACTTCCATGCATAAGCGGACCTATGTTATCGTCAGGGGGGCCAGGCCCCCTTTGGAAAATGGAAATTTTGTTATAACATTTAAGTTTCAATAGTTTTAGATATCCCTTCTATAAAAAGTGTATAATTTTAACAAATATACACTCCTAGCTTTGAGTTCATCTTTAACTTTAGGTATTGTTTTTTGTTAAATCCTTCTTGAATTACGTAGCTATCATTTATTTGCCTCCATTTTATGTTATTGTATGATTGAAATGTGATAATTTGTGTATTTATAATTTATGTGGAAGATATTTAGAATATGTATAATTATAATAGATTTGAAAGATTATTTACAATATACTACATCAATCTAAATTTTTATATGTATTCTTTGAAATTAGTTCATCATCAATATATTAATTTACATAGAATCTTAAATTTAAATAATAAAAAGTACAAAAAAATCTCTAATTATAGAATATCAAAATACAAATATTAAATATGTTTAACTCTCATATAAAGTGTTTAAAAAATTTATTTAAAATATATTAATTTAATTATAATCAAAAGACTTTAGAACTTATACATATGTTAGAAAAAATTTTCTTGAAACATTAGTCTTATAATCATATATATATATATATATATATATATATATATATATATATATATGATTTATCTGAAAATTATTTTAAATATAATTATATCTTAATTATTATATTCAACTATTCATATTTATCTTAATTCTAATCTATATGGTGCCCCCTCTAAAAAAAAAATTATGGGTCTGCCACTGCAGTTGCATGTGGCCCATTTGATAAACATTGAACACTGTTGCGATGATGGTTGTCCTAGGATCTGTTTTGCTGACTGTTAAAAGTCACTGAATGTTTGTGAAGAGAATTAGGTGGCAAAAATTGATATGCGATTGCGGATTTATTTAAAACCTACGTTAAGTGATTAAATGTCCACATAATAGGCAAATCCTAGTCAGAGAGAAGAATATTATATTATATAGCTGTCTGCATATGAAATATCTGTTAGTACATATGATAAAGCTGATATAATTTTTGTCAGTAGAATGTGGCTACAGATTGGCAAAGTGAATCCAACCATGTTTGCTCAACCAGAGCAAAATTTCCATTTATGCAAAAACAAGGCATGTAGCCTGTGGTCCTGGGACCGTAAATATCCATGTTAATATATTAATACTTATTTATGTTAATAACAAATTCGTTGTCAATACTCAGTAAGCACATAATTACTTTGTTTTTATTGAACAAGTTATGAATAGAGTTTGTAGTTGTTGTAGATGTGGAGTCCCCATTTGGATAATCCTTATTGGGAGTCCCACATTGATTGGTTAAGGGAAGGTCATGGGGCTTATATATGGGAGGAGTTCCTCCACCTAATAGACTAGTCTTTTGGGCTGGATACTTGTTCCATATATGGTGTCCCATTTGTTGAAAAATTATTGTTGTGCGTGGCAGAAGCGATACGTAACAAGTGGTATCAGAGCCAACCCAAGACAGCAATGTGTGGAGTCATTTGGTTCAGACAAGGAGCAGGGGCCTTCTCATTGTGGAGGATTATCATTGTTGGTTCAAACAAGGATGGCGCCGCCACCCGCCGGGGCCTTGTCTGAGGAGGGAGATTGTTGTAGATGTGGAGTCCCCATTTGGATAATCCTCATTGGGAGTCCCACATTGATTAGTTAAGAGAAGGTCATGGGGCTTATATATGGGAGGAGTTCCTCCACCTAATAGACTAGTCTTTTGGGCTGGATACTTGCTCCTATATGGTGGCCCATTTGTTGAAAAATTATTGTTGTGCGCTGCAGAAGCGATCCGTAACAGTAGTCTGGTGCACTATCAGTTGTCGTAATTATGAGTAATGTGTGTATGTGCTGATTTTCTACTCTGCACAAGAAGCCCCGTAGGTCATACTGGTTTTCGACTGGAAAATCCAGATAGTTATTGATAGGTATAAAACCCGATTGTAATGGTTTTCCACGCTTCTATATAACTATGGCAAAATTGATGTCCTATAGGAAACATTGCAATATATATAGATGAACAATAGCATTTTGCGGTTGTGTTTACAAAAATATGTTCTAACCATGCATGATTCATGTATAAATGATTTTTTTTAGTGGGATAGGCTGTGGGTAGCATGGTATTAGACTAGCTTTTGACTATGTTGATTGATTGTAATTCATTGTGTCGATCGAGGTTAGACAGATTGTTTTCAACGGAAGTCAGTGGAAACCACAGCTTTTAGAACTCGATTGTCGATCGTCTAATATTTAGTTACAAGTTTAGGGCAACTGAAGCCAATATTGTAGTTAGCCTAAAACAGGTTGTCTGCACAATGGTATTTGGATTAATTGTAGCTGTATTTATATTTTATTATGTAACAGTAAATTCTGAATTTCGAACATATATGTGGATCTTTGTACCAAAGGGTATCGTACAAGCTGCATAGTTTTGTTGGTTTGTCTCAGGAATCGTTTTGATTTCTTCTGCTGTAATAATACTTTATTATACGTACCGTTTACTTATACATAAATATCCCCTGATTTTGAGCAAAACTAAGCAGCTATCATAGAACTCGAAGTCCAGCTTAGAGTTCTTCACAATCGTACAGATATTTTTCTTCATAGGTAAAAATCTTGGTTTTATTTGAGATATATGTTTGCATATATATGTGGCAATATTGTCCACAAAGATTACATCAATTTGCCTGAGTTTAGATCAGATTCTATGAAAAATTTGCGACTTTTTCATGAAATTACATGAGGTCCATGTATGAACTTAGAAGAATAAATGTTAACTTTGAAGGTTATTGTCACTACTATTCTTATTTTCACCTTGCTATTTGTTTCGCACTTTGTCCTTCTTTTTCTTTTCGTTGTTAACTTTATATATTTGTTTCAGTGTCAACTTATCTGCCGATTGATCTTCTTATATTTTCTTCGTTTTAGGGAATTATTGGCTTGGAAATAGCATATGGCACTCTTCATGTAAAGGTAAGTGCTATGCTTTTAACAAGTCTATCATGAGGATTCTAAATTTCTATTTGTTAAAAGAAAAATCTTTCTTGGAATATATCTTTGATGATGCATGAAAGATTTGCAATACTGTAGTACTTATGGCGTATAGATACTTATGGCGTGTTTGATGTACCGCATTGGATAGCATATGGTCGGGAGATTGTATAAAAACATTTTAAGCTGTGTTTCGTGCAACTGGAAGCTTGGATAGCATGGAAAAATGGCGCATAACAACCGCATAAAATGAGCCAAAATTATGCAAAGCCCCACCATGTGTTAAGGCCGCATAAGTGTGTGGGCGCAGCATAATGATGGTCTTTTGTTTTGGGCCTCACATGATCAAAGTAATTATATTATATTATATTATATTATTAAAAATATTTAATTATACAATTTTACTTTTTTTAAGATTTTGTCAATAAATATACTAACATAAATAAATAAATAAATAAATAATTATTTAGAATATGTAGTTTATTAAATATTTATATTGAATCAATTACTTTAATATAATTTATTAAATAGATTAATAAAAAATTAATTATTTGAATAATTAATTTATTATAAATAATTTTTAAAATTATTATAATTTAAAATATTTATTATTTTTAAATTATTATAAGAATTTAATATAATCCATATAGTCTTTTATCAGATATTAATATTATTCATGATTTATACAATACAATAATAAATCAAACACAGTATAGAGTTTACTCAATCCAATACAATACGATACAATTCAATTCAATGTTATCCAATGCAATCAATGTTACACTATACCATACGGTGCATCAAACATCCCCTTAAGGTTATATAATGATTTATCAGTATGAAGTATAACCTATTCCATTGCAATTGAATAAATTTGGTGTTTTAAAGCCCAAATATACCATGTTGGAAGTTAAGAACTGGCCTTGTACTCATCCTGTTCTGGATCAAACTTTCATTGTTACTGGATAACCTACTTGGATCTACAATATCAAGGCCAGTAGATTTTACACTTATTAAGATTTTAAATTTAGGAATTTATGGAAATCCTCCCCTTTCGTTGTCTACTTCAGTGGTAGAATTTTGTTTTTGACTATTGTGACTGGGTTTAGTAAGAGTTACTCAGCTGAGTTGTGAGTAAAACAAAAAAAAAAGTATACTGTCTTTATACATACCAAACAGATTGTGGTAATTTTAAAACTACTTGGTCTGATACAGCTTTTCTATTTTGTGTTTGGCTAGGGAGAATATTTGTGAAAAAGGGAAGAGGATAAAAGTTTGAGTTCATAGTTTTCGATCAAAAGAGAATTATATTGTCTTAGTTGAGATATATTAATTAATGCTGTAATGTTGTTTGTTTAGCCAGATTTAAGTGCATCTGGAGTAGAACTTTTGGTAGGATTGACACATCCGAAAAAGGATTGTCTCCCAAGTATAGGAGTGTCGAAGTAATAAACCCGGTGAGTCCGAGGTCGATCCACGAGGAAGGGAATTTTAGCGTTACAAATTATAAGATAAGCAAATATGGTGTGAATAATTCAAAGAAATGACAAGATAATATCAATAAATATGTAAGATGGTAGGCGGTATTACCGACCATTCAAATATAAAACAAAAAGCAAGAGGAGGTAAAACCATCCATGGAAATAGGTGGTATAACCAACCATAGTAAATTAAAGAACAATTTCATAAGGTGGTAGAACCTACCATAGTAAATAAAATAAAAAGTTCATAAACAATAGAATAATTAAAATACAAGAGGAATTAACACAATAACAATGAAGGCTAAGGTTAGGGGATCCGCCCTTGATATTTCAAATAAGGATAATTAACCCATTTTAGTTATATGAATTATATTTGTTTCATTACCAACATTTATACCACTTCTTGTAAATGGGTTCAAGCATCCAATGTGCCAATCATCATATGTCTACAACAAATCAAGGTTCCTAACTAGATTCGTGTCGGTAAGGAAGAACCATACATCATCTAGAAAGGATCCAAGCATTTGATGTGCCAAGGATTGTCGACAATGGATCAAGACCTCCACTTTACGAGTGGTGTCAAGATTGATTAAGAAATTAAATATAAATCATATTGAATAAACATTATAAGATTAAGATTATTAAGCACATATTAAGGGTTAGAGAATCCTTATTCTCATATCAAGGGTTTCACCCTTTCACCTTAGCAAAAGAGAAATTAGAAGAACATTATAATAGAAAGAAAATAAAATGCAAGAAAAAGGAAATTCATTAATAACATAAACACACAAAACACAATACAAGATCCTAGCCAAAGCCAAAATGTTCCAGCCAAGACCAAGATGCCCTAATGGGTCACAAGGCACCTCTATTTATAGATACATCCAGGGGCAAACTTGTCAAATTACAAGGGCATAATTGTCAAATATTAGTTGTAAATATCTTTGACAATTTGGATCATTAGGCATCGACTTTGACCATCAATTTTGACATCGAAATGTTGTGAATTTTAATCACATGTCTTTATGAAAGTTGTAGATATTTCTCTCAGCTTTCTAGAACATATTGATTTGCACAATTTGGATACGTATTTTGAGAGATACGGTCCAAATACTGAGGCCTGGTCAGACTGGGCCGAGACTGTAGATGGGTTCACTTCAAGCCCAATTTTGGTCCACTAAGAGCCCGAATTTGATGATGCTTGTGAAATGCAATCTTGTAGACAATTGAATCAGCTTTCCAAAACATTAAGAATTGCACCATTCTGATCTATAAATAGAGAGTTATGCCTATTTTACTGAACCTGTAACAAAACCAAAATTAAGAGGAATTAATTCCAAAGATGCAAATGCTACAAATATGCTTAAGTTGAGGAATTTAATGACATTATTAATGCAATATGATGAATTAAACTCTTATTAAACATGCATATTTAAGTGTTCATCAAGGATATTCACCTGTTGTGCCACCGTTACTTTTTGCCAGAGATGATAGATATGTGAAGTACAATATATTGAGTGATACCTATGTTGTGTGTTCCCATGTTGGTGTAGCTGCCTATGTAAAATGATTTCACCCTGCTTGGTCTTCTTAATTAAAGTATGCTCTTATGACTACAGGTAATTGATCTTTGATCGTACCTTGTCCTTGATTCTATTTCTATTTTATGCCTTAGGAAAATTTAGTTATTTCTCAACGAGTTATGTAGGCATGTTAAAAACAAATGTTTATCTGCTATCTAATAGTATCAAACATTGTTAGGCTATAAAGGTAAGTTCAGAGTAGTTATGACCAGGACATGACACCACGTCAGGGTCTGATTCATGTGCCATTCTGGTAAGAATTTGTTCATTGAATTTTTGAACAAGGGGAATCGATCAATCATCTCCCTATGACTTATATGACTGACTAAATTACTTCTTGATGAAATTTGGCTCATGCAAATTAGGTTTTTAGAGGCATTGAGGTAATGCTAGTATGTATATGTTGTATTATATTACAATTGATGCTCCCATTGATAAGGTTTTCCTTTCCAACACAGGGCTTTCATTTTTCAATAGATAATATGTTCAATTTTTCATTTGGTTGCACATTTTCTAGACATCTTGAATAGCTTAATTATTTTCTTTAATATATTTATCCATACAAGTGTTGCAATTTGCAAATAAACAAATACAACTTTTCAAATGACCATTCATAAGAAAGTTGTAATGATATATAAAAGTGGTATATCCATGTTTACAAATTCATTTAATGTCTACAAGTTTTATATAAAATTGTTTACAATTTTTATATGATTATTTATAACTTTTAATAATATTGTAATAATATTTTTCATTTTTTCCAGAGTTTATTGAAAATGATTTGGAAGACAAAATGATATAATTGCAGAGATTCTCGACTAATGTATTAATGAATTATGAACTTGTAATAATTATAAATTTTTTAATTGTTGATGACAATCATGAGTTGTATGAATAAAATTTAGATGGTATAAAATATTTTGATTTTCAATTTTATAATTAAGGTTGTTATGAAACTCATTATTTGTAATACAAGCCTTTTTTTTTATAAAAATTTATAAATTTAATGACTTAATGATAATATAATACGATTTTCATAATATAAATATTTAAAATTTAAAAATTTCTATTTGTTTACTAATTAGGTATTTAGAAATTGATTCATATTTAATTCAAAATTTGTAGATTAAATTAATTTCTCACAATACACGTTGTGTATGTTGAATGTATGATAGAAATTAATTCTTCAACTCTACTCTAGACAAACGAATTCCTTCTATTTAAAATTAAATTATACTAGTTTGATTATTAACCAATTAAATTTTCAAATTAGATTGACATTAATTAAGATAATTATGTAAATAAATTTTTAATGTTAATTTGATTCATAACTTATTCATCAATCCAAATAAATTAAAAAAATTTATTTGAATTTGATTTATTTTAATAGTTAAGATATAGGAAAAAAACATAGATTAATTTATTGACTTCTGTATATGATAAAAATTGATAAAACCAACCAAATATAAAAGTATTTAATTAATTTATTAGATACTCTTCATGACTATATTAAAATAATTTATAAATATTTATTTAGAATTTTAATGGGGGATTTTTGTTACTAAGACATCACACCAAACTACTTCATCCTTATTATAAGTACATAGCATATATTACAATAATAATCCTTATAATATTTGAATATGTAAAAAATTATTTAATTAACATGAAATTTAGTAAATATTGATAAAGTATATTATACAAAATCTTACTGTTCTTTGTTGTATGTATATAAAATTGTATAAGTATTGATACATACGAAACATATTATAAAGCAATGATCTCTATTAGGTTCATTAGATTTATATGTGTGGTAAAGTAACATGATTATTATAAGATTTTTAACATTTAATTAATTTGTGTGTGTTGAAATTATAATAAAGTAACGTTGAAATTATAATAAGGTAATGTTCACTCAATTTTTATATATTATCTAAAAATTTAGGCAACCTGCAATAAATATCAATAAGTTCATTATATAAATTGTATTATGTCTCTCATTATTTTGAATATATAATATACGCTAAGATGAAGTTAAAAATATTTAATAGTTAATAGTCAATAAAATTTATATTAAATTAATATAGTGTTTTATAAATATATATCCAAATAATATCTTCCACTAGTTGTACTGTTTGCTATTGCACATATATAACATAATATTTTCTTTCATTCTATATATAAAATAAGAACCTTACATATATACCTTAACTAGGAATTAAACCCAAAGCCATATTCTTCCCTAATATATTGTATATAGTAAAGTAATTCCAATACAATATTTAAATTATACAATACATTTATATGATTAAATCAATTAATTAAGTAGTTACACAAAACATTCACGTAATTAAATTAATTCATTAAGTAATTATATTGTAAATATGGTCAAAGTTCTTTCCAAAATTAATTCTACAATCAATGCTTTAGTTAGAAGATGATTCATGCTCATATAATACTATCTTATACTATTTTGATTACTAATCAATTAAACTATATGTAGAATTTAGGCTCATGTTGACTTCACACAAAATGTTTGCATATGATTAGCTAAGAAACAAACTTCAGTTAGAAATACAAATATGTAAAATTATAAATATATGAGAATAAGTAAAATTCAAAATTCAAATAATAATAATAATAAAACCACTTAATTGCTTCATATATCGCAAAAATGATATAAAATGATACCTAAATAATTTTCCTTAAATACTGAAATTAATAACTTGATTAGTTAAAATAATTAAAGTAAGATTATAAAATAGAAATATTAAATCATTGAACCCCTTTCCCCAATTTCGACAAAGGTATATTAAATAAATTATTTGTTATAATTAATTGATGCAATGTATACTTAATATAGTTGTTTTGATACTTTGGATGGCAACATTCATTGCTAAAAAGCATATTTGCTTAACATACATGCTTAATTTGACATATGTTGTATGCCTTAATATGTATAATATATATGAGTTGTAAAATAAAAGTTTTTACATACTACAAATAATTGTACGAGTCATCAATTGATATACTTTTTTAAATACCAATTAGAATAATGATGTTTTTAATTGAAATATTACTCCTTTCATAAAATTCACAAAAGTTTGTAAAATTTCATAGAGTATTGATAAGTCTAATTTTTATACATTATTTTCATCTTTTATCTTGAATTTTTTTTGTTTCCCTCTTTTTTTGTGTTTGACTAACGAATTTTGTCTAAGTTTGTTTAAGTTGTAGGGTTGCTTACTAATTTGGATCATTGAACTTCTGGTGGGGGCATTATGTCCTTTCCTTTTTAATGTTGTCCGCCAAGCACTTGGGAGGAATCAATTAAAGCTAGTCCACATGCATAGTTGACAAAAATATATATACTTTCTTGTGGAATCCAATGGCTTGGCAATGAGGATGTTTCCTCTCTTGTTGGTTAGGGGATTCAAAATTGAGGGAGAAGAGGCAGAGAAGGGAAGAAGGAAAGGGGATTCGAACTGAGACAAATCAAGGGTGAGCAGAGGTAGATCTGGGGGGTGATTCGAACTTGGAGAGGAATTGCTTATAAAAGAGAGGCAAAAACCGGACAGCCATCATTTTTATCATCAGAGATTCAACTCTCTATAGCTAGTTTTTTTTTCCAATCCCTATCTTCACTTATGTTTAAAAACATGTTTAGAACTGTGTTGTTTGTAATTTGTAATATGAACTAATTTCCATTATCTAGGGTGAAAATGTAGCCATATTATGATGTTTAATTTCTCTTGATTTTGGTTTATTGATGTTTATTCCAATATTGTTGAGCAATTTAATAACATGCTTAATGCTTGTGATTTTCTGGCCAATTGTTGCATGAATTGAGATGTGGATTGAGAGTGAGAAGTGATGTTCACATTAGTCCGTAATTATCTTGCCATAAATCATGTGAGATAGAGATATGAATGTGATTTGTGCAATCTTGTACGATTTCCTGCGCTTAATGGGTATTAACAGTGAGTTAGATGAGATAAAGATATAATTCTAACCTATTGATATACATTATTATTGCTTGAGAAAGAATAATAATCAAATTAGTGAAATCGATTGGCAACAATAGGAATAAATATTGGTTAATTAAATCAGAGAAGTTAAATTGATTAATTTGGTGAAATCGGATCCCTAGATCTTTAATTATAAATTTCTTCTATCCAGAATTTCTGTGAGCGTACGTAGTGTTAATACAATTTTGGTATTTAGTAGCAACAGTCCTTGTGGGATGATACTTATACTCTCATTTTATTACTTGTACACGATATCGTATACTTGCGATTTTATGCAACAAGTTTTTAGCGCCGTTGCAGGGGACTGTCTTGTTATCAATATCGAAATCTTTAACACGTTTAGCTTGAATTTTTATGTTGTGTCTAACTTAATGTCAATCTGTGTTTGAAAAGTGGTAAATTACTGGTAAAAGTGATAAATTTGTGTTTTTGTAGGTCAGACAAAGACTAGTGGTAAATTACTTTAATTTTTTTTAGTCCCCATAGTTTGTAATTTGACCATTTCTTCCGCAAAAAGAGTGTTAAACTTTCTAATTTCAATTTTTGTCTTACTCTTCTAACCCTCCATAGTTAGTATCTCACCAGAATATAAAAAGAAAAAAAAAAAGAAAATCGTGGTGCTGATTTGTTGTGTACTATTTTCAGGTGTATGCGAAAATTTAAAAGTGAGAACCTACTCCAATTTGATCCTGAAATTGAGCGCACTTAATTGTCGAAGAAATAGAAAGAAAAAAAGAGAGGCTATCAGGCAGTGAGAAACCATGGCGGCAGAAATTTCAATAATTGTAGGAGCAGTAGGAACTCAGCCAAATGTAGAATTAGCAGATGAATACAACCGTACACTTATGGATTATGCTCTTCCAACACTAACGGGTGTTCATCAAGCCATTAGAAAACCAGCAATTTAGGTCAATTTTGAATTCACACCAGTAACCATGCAGATGATCACATAGGCAATTTTATAGAAATCTGTGAAACTGCTAAATGTAACAGTGTTTCAGATGATGCTGTTCGCCTGAGGCTGTTCCTATTTTCCTTGAGAGATAAAGCAAAAAGTTGGCTAAACTCCTTGCCTGCTTGTTCAATAACAACTTGGGATGAGTTAACTCAAAAATTTCTCGGAAAGTTCTTCCCACCTTTGAAGACAGTAAAGATGCGGATTGAGATTTCAAATTTTGCTCAGTCCGAGGGAAAGACACTTCAGGATGCATTGGACCAGTACAAGCAATTGCTTAAAAAATGCCCTCAGCATGGCATGCCCAAGTGGATACAGGTACAAAATTTTTATAATGGATTGAATGGTTCTGCGAGAACCTTGCTCGATGCAGCAGCTGGTGGAGCATTATGAAAAAGACACGGAAGGCAGCCTACACATTACTAGATGAGATGTCCCTAAATAATTCTCAATGGCCCAATGAAAGAGTATTGCAAAAGAAAGTGGTCAGAGTGTATAAGGTTGATCTATTTCTACCTTGACAGTCCAAATGACTGCACTTAACAAACATCTACAGAATGGCAATGTGACAATTAATGTGATCAATACTCCATCTGTAGTATGTGAATTCTGTCAAGAAAACCATTTAAATGATGATTGTAATGAAGGGAATCCATTTTCGGGGTAGGAAGAACAAGCAAACTTTGTAGATTACAACTGCCCAAGAAACAACCCTTATAGCAACACTTACAATCCTGGTTAGCGAAATCATCCTAATTTCTCATGGAACAACCAAAATGTGTTGAAACCTCCACAAGCACAACCACCACCAGAAAAGAAATCATCACTTGAAGAGGCAATGGCTCAACTGACAAATACGACCAGTTAGTTAACAGATAACATCAACCAGATGGCAAGCAAGACCAATCAGTTCATGGATGAGACCAAAACCAACTTCCAAAATCAAGCTACACAAATCAGAAATCTGGAAGTTCAAATGAGTCAGATTGCTAATTTTTTATTAGGTCAACAACAAGGTAATTTACCTAGTTCAACTGAAGTGAATCCTAAAGAACATTGCAAGGCTATCACCTTGAGAAGTGGAAAAGAGTTATAAATGTCGGTGAGAACTGAGAAGCCAATAGAGGGCAATGAAGATGATCCAGTTGAAACTGTTGCACCTCCATCAGAAAAGATAGAGGACACACCTAAAGCTCATATAGCAATCACTAAAGAGCCAGCACCCAAAATTCCATTTCCTCAACGTCTCCAAAAGAGTAAGCTAGACAAACAGTTTTCCAAGCTTTTGGAAATTTTCAAGAAGTTGCACATCAACATTCCTTTTGTTGAAGCCTTGGAACAAATGCCAAGCTATGTCAAATTCATGAAGGACATACTGTCAAAGAAGAGAAAAATTGGAAGACTGTGAGACAATCGCACTTACTGAAGAATGTAGTGCAATCTTGCAGAGGAGTTTACCCAAAAAATTAAAAGATCCAGGGAGTTTTTCTATTCCCTATTCTATTGGTAATTCTACATTTGAAAAATCTTTGTGTGATTTAGGTGCAAGTATAAATTTAATGCCTTTGTCTACTTTCAGGAAGCTTGGATTGGGGGAAGCAAAGCCTACAACAGTTTCATTACAATTGGCTGACCGTTTCATCAAACACCCACAAGGAGTTATTGAAGATGTTCTAGTCAAAGTGGATAAATTTATCTTCCCAGCTAATTTCATTGTTCTTGATATGGAAGAGGATAGGGAGATTCCCATCATACTTGGGAGATCGTTCTTAGCAACTAGGAGAGCTTTAATTGATGTCCAAAAGGGTGAATTAAGGTTGCACATTCAAGAAGAAGAGGTAATCTTTAATGTTTTTAATGCCATGAAATATCCAGATTAAAATGAGAATTGTTTTCGCATTGATGATATAGATAACATGGTATTAAAACATGGAAATTTACCTTCGGATGCTTTGGAAATTATCTTGGTATACTCTCAATTGTGTGATGATTTTGATGATTATGAGGTGAGGAAATATGTGAATTGGATGGAATCTTTTGGGCCCAACAATAGAAAATATTATGAACCTTTAGGTCAAGGACCTACAAGGCCATTACCATCCATTGAAAAACCTCCAGTTCTTGAGCTTAAACAATTACCTAGTCACCTTAGATATGTATATTTAGGGGAGTCATTTACACTTCCAGTGAGTATCTCATCTGAGTTGTCTAATGTAGAGGAAGAGAAGTTGTTGAGAGAGTTGAGGGAGTATAAAACAGCCATAAGGTGGACATTATCTTATATAAAAGGGATTAGCCCGTCCATGTACATGCATAGAATCTTATCGGAAGACGGTAGCAAATCAAAAGTAGATGCACAAAGGAGATTGAATCCAAGCATGAAAGAGGTGGTTCGAGTTGAGGTTCTTAAATGGCTCGATGCAGGAGTTTTTTACCCAATTTCTGATAGCTCCTGGGTAAGTCCAGTTAAATGGTACCAAAGAATGGAGGAATGACAGTTGTGAAAAATGAGAACAATGAGTTGATTCCTACTAGGACTTTCACTGGGTGGCGCATTTGCATTGATTATAGGAAGCTGAACAAGGCCACTAGGAAAGACCATTTCCCTTTACCTTTCATTGATCAAATGTTGGACCGTTTGGCTGGACATGAGTATTATTGCTTTCTAGATGGGTATTCTGGTTATAGTCAAATTGCTATTGCTTCAGAAGATCAGGAGAAGACAACATTTACCTGTCCCTATGAAACTTTTGCCTTTAAGAGGATGCCTTTTAGGCTCTGCAATGCCCCAGCAACATTTCAAAGGTGTGTGATGGCTATTTTCTCTGACATGGTAGAAAGAAGCATTGAGATTTTCATGGATGATTTCTCTGGTTTTTGGTAAAACTTTTGATCAATGCTTGGAAAATTTGAGGTTAGTTCTTATGAGATATGAAGAAACTAACTTAGTGCTCAATTAGGAGAAGTGTCATTTCATGGTTATAGAAGGGATTGTTTTAGGATGTAGGATTTCTGCATTGGGGATCAAAGTGGATCGTGCCAAGATTGAAACCATTGAAAAGCTACCACCACCAACATTAGTGAAGGTTGTACATAGTTTCCTTGGCCATGCAGGTTTCTATAAGAGGTTTGTCAAAGATTTCTCAAAAATTTCAAAACCCCTTTCTAATTTACTTGTGTAGAATAACCCTTTTGTTTTTAATGCAGATTGTATATAGGCCTTTACAACCTTGAAGGAGAAGCTTGTGTTAGCACCAATTGTTGTAGCACCAGATTGGGAACAACCATTTGAATTGATGTGTGATGCAAGTGATTATACAGTGGGAGCAGTTTTAGAGCAGCGGAAGAACTACTATTTATTATTCCAGCAGGACCCTTAATGATGCTCAACTCAATTATGCCACCACTGAAAAAGAATTGCTTGCCATTGTGTTTTCTTTTGGTAAATTCCTTGCATATCTTATTAGTAATAAGATAATTGTTTACACCGATCATTTTGCCATTAAATATCTTATGACCAAGAAAGATGCTAAACCGAGACTCATTCATTGGGTCTTACTCTTTCAAGAGTTTGATTTGGAGATCAGAGACAAAAAGGGCACTGAAAACCTGGTGGCTGATCATCTATCGAGGCTTGAAATACCAGAAGAATTAGCGTTGAACCAATCTCCCATTGATAACAACTTTCTTGATGAATAACTTTTTGCTTTATCATCTAACTGTACTCTTCCATGGTATGCAGACTTTGTTAACTTTCTTGCAGCAAAAATCATCCCCCCAGATCTTTCTTACCAACAAAAGAAGAAGTTCTTCTCCGATGTCAAGCACTACTATTAGGAGGAGACAATTCTTTATCAGCATTGTGTAGATCAAGTAATCAGGAGATGTGTTCCGACGAAAGAGATGGAAGACATATTGAGGCATGTCATACACTTGAATGTGCTGGCCACTTTAGACGACAACGAACAGCTACTAAAGTTCTTCAATCAGGTTTTTATAGGCCCAACTTATTTAAAGATGCTCACAAGTTTGTTGCTAATTGTGATAGGTGCCAAAGGATAGGAAACATATCAAGGAGAAATGAAATGCCACTGAGAAGAATCCTAGAGGTCGAGTTGTTTGATATTTGGGGAATTGATTTCATGGGCCCATTTCCATCTTCCTACAACAACAAATTCATCCTCCTTGTTGTTGATTATGTGTCCAAGTGGGTTCAAGCAAGTGGAACTCAAACCAATGATGGTAGGGTGGTGCTAAATTTCTTAAGGAAAGACGTCTTTACACAGTTTGGCACTCCAAGGGCAATCATTAGTGATGAAGGCACACATTTTTGCAACAAACAGTTTGAAGCACTATTAGCCAAGTATGGAGTTAACCACAGGAAGGCACTTGCCTATCATCCTCAGACAAATGGGCAGGCTAAAATTTCAAATAGAGAAGTAAAGATGATTCTTGAGAAGACTGTGGCAAATTCACGTAAGGATTGGGCTAAGAAGTTAGATGATGCTTTATGGGCTTATACGACAGCTTTTAAAACACCTATAGGCATGTCTCCTTATAGGTTAGTTTATGGAAAAGCTTGTCATCTACCAGTTGAGTTGGAGCATCGTGCATATTGGGCCATGAAGACATTGAATATGCACTTGAAAAAGGCAGGGGAGAAAAGATTGCTGCAATTGAATGAGATGGATGAGTTTCGTAATGAAGCTTATGAGAATGCAAAGATTTATAAGGAACGTACTAAGGCATGGCATGACAAGCACATCATTCAGAAGGATTTTCACCTGGTCAACAAGTGCTTCTATACAACTCAAGGTTGAGATTATTTCCAGGAAAGCTTAAGTCAAAATGGTCAGGCACCTTCAAAGTTGTGCAAGTGTTTCCTCATGGAGCTATTGAAATCAGTCATCCAGAGAAAGGCACATTCAAGGTTAATGGGCAAAGATTGAAACCTTACATGGGTGGTGACTTTGACAACAACACAACCACCAGTCTTCTTGATGAGCCTTAGAGTGGAGAAGAAAAAGTCCAGCTGAAGACTTTAACTGAAGCGCTGCTTGGGAGGCAACCCATAAGTTTGAATATTTGCATTCCAGTTTTTTTCTGTGTTTTATTGAAAAACAAAAAAGAAAAAAAATTTGTTTGTTTGTTTCTGCAGGCCTAAAACAAACTTGGGAGAAATTTCAGAAGAGAAATTTAAATGTGCGTGCTCTAACCCAATACAGAATACACTTCAAACCCAAGAGCTGCCTACCCAGCCCAGCCCATTACCGTCACAGTGCCTCTATGTGTACTGCAAGTCATTGAAATGACCCTGGGTGTAATGATGCAATGAATCATGTCAATACCAATCAAGCAATACAAGATAGTCAAATACACATTGCGAACAATGTTTCTCTCAAGTTTGGGGGAGTCTTTTAAAGTATTTTGTTTTAATTGCTTTGCTTTTAATTATTGTTTTGTATTGAGTATGATTTCACTTTGGGAAGACTCCTTTGGTGGTTCCTGTGTCATTATGACAGATTTGATTTAATTTATTTTCATTAATTTTCTTTATTTTTTCTTTCGTGTTTCGACTTTTCATTTCTTTTTTTTTTTTTTGTTTGTTTTGGTGCTTTGATTAGAATTAGCCATATTTGTGTTGTGCTTTCATCAAAAGCTTGAGGGTAAACTCAAAAGGAAGCAAAGAAAATTTCCAAAAAGGTTGAAGCGTGCAGATCAAAGAGAAGAACAAACTCAACATATTTCCGATAATATCTTTTCTCTTCTCTTAGTTATGGATTATGATAACATTATATTAGCCCTTCACAAACGCTTTCCTTCACTCCCTCAAAACGCTCTGGTAAAAATCTATAAAGCATGATTTAATAGACTTAGGATGTTGATGATTAAGAAAATGCCTGTGGACATCCGCTGGTTAATCGAAGCTAATATTAGGTTAGCCAGCGAATCTACAATTGATAGCATACATGCCTGATCTAGGAAAAAGCACTCTCACCAAAAAGCGACGTGCTAAAAGGTTAGGAGTCTGTAATAGGTGTGCCAGATGGAATTGCATCCAAAATTGCCGCTCTTTAGGATTTGTGTCTAAAAATAGAGAAGATAAGTTGCAGTTCATCAAGGATGGACTGACCAAAGAGTCGCTAGATAATATCGTACTGACTCTTGAGAATCATCCCTGTGGATTAGTGCAAAGAGAATTGATGAAATTATGGACACAGTTTCGAAAGGAACATCAACAACATAGTCTAAGGAATCTGACTTTAAATGACTTTATTTGCCAGTTTGTAAGAATACTGGATGGGAAGCAAATCCTCGATTCATAGAAGGCGTTTAAGCCGTTACTGGACGTAAAACCAGAGGAAGATGTGAGCCATAATCACAACTACTTGTATATATTTGTTTTGTTTTTTTAGAACTTTCATGTCAATGTGATATATTGTTGTTCTTATTGATTTTTTTAATCATGAACTTTTCATATTGTTGTTTCTCTTTCAAGTTTTTGTTATCGTTAATTTGTTTTTATTGTTGTTAATCTTTTTGTTTTTGTTTGTTGTCACTATTTTTTTTTCTTTTCTTTCTTCTCATTGTTTATCATGTTATTATTGTTTATTAGTCATTTTTTATTGTGTATCTTTTACTTTTGATAAATCACGCTGCTAACCATAAAGTAAAAGTGGGAGATAAGTGAGAAAAAAGCAAACGCGTGCATCGATTAACCTCCCACCAAAAGCAAATTTCTTTTAAATATGAGTGGGAGTAATAATTATGCATCGAGCAACACCATTGATAGCTGTCCCGACGTTTTACAAATGATAGTACGTGCATCGATTATTTCCCACCGAAATGTAGATGTACATGTTTTATATATGGGAAAGGGATCGATTTAGTTATGTGGCTGAGCCTTAATTTTATATCAATCAATGCCCACCTAATTTTCCACCTCCATGTGTTGGTTACAATAACTTTCACTCTTTTTACCTCCATAAATGCAGCACCTCATGTGCTAAAATATCATGCATAGGATAGGTGATTTAAAAAAAATATATGGAAAGAACACCTGTTTGGAGATTTCAAAAGATTTGTGTGTTTTGTGGATCTCAACCTTGAAGAGATGGTGAATTTGTGAGAGTAGCAGGTAACCTATGTAGGGTATTAGCTGCCACGAACATAAATGTCATATATGGAGGGGGTAGTCGTGGGTTAATGGGTTGTGTTCTACAGCTGCATTCTTAGAAGGGAGCCGAGTAGTGGGTATTATTCCCACTCCCTTGGCTGTACAAAATATATCTAGGAAAACAATTAGGGATGAACTTAAAGTCATATCCATGCATGAACGCATGGCTCGGATGCTTGCTTATTCTGATGCGTTCATAGCTTACCAGGTGGTTTTGGCACACTAGAAGAAATTTTTCAGATAGCCTCTTGGTTCCAACTTAATATCCACCAAAAAACCATCGGTTTGTTAAATGTAAAAGGTTTCTTTAATAGTTTGTTATTTTTTTAGATAAAGCTGTGGAACAGAACTTCATTTCGCAGTCGGCACGTAAAATCCTAGTCACTGCTTCAACTGCCGAGGATCTGATCAACCAATTGCAAGCATTCGCTTTTGAACTCGATCCAACAGCGGCCCAAATATATTGGTTCGAAAGAAGTGATTAGAGGCATGAACTAGATTTGACACTCCGATTGTAATCAGCAATTCGGGTTTGAACCTCTTTATTTATTTATTTATTAAGTTCATGAAAGTTTTTTTTTTTTTTTACTTGTTACTCCTCTTTAATAGCAGTCCAGTAAGCTAATCTGTTAGAGTGGCCGGGTGAAAAGTTTAAACATTCCTTAAGCGCATTTCGGTTCGGTTATGTTCGAAGTGGCGGAGTTAGGGAATATAGTTTAACTTTTTTAAACCCATTCTAACTAACTTGTATTAGGACTAACTTGTTTTATAAGAAACTAGTGTTTAGTTTGGTTTCTTTATTTGTGTGTTGTTTTCTTTTGAGTTTTGTGGGCCTATGATAAGAAAATGATTGAATTGATAATAACTGTTGGAAAATGATAAATTATGCACAGATCTGCTTGCTCAAACTGTTATTGGTTTTGCTTTACTTTTAATTCTTTGGACAACATTGAGCACTTTGCCAGGATCACTGACTTGTTATTTTTCTTAAAGAAGGTTTATGCAATTTAAGTGTTTCACAAGATTTCATTGAATTCTAGAATCTGCTTGATTGTCACTTGAGGCAAAATCCTAGACTGTACAACATTTAGGAAATGATTTATGCCATCTTTGAATCGTTTGAGCCTTTCTAGCCAACTTATGTATGAATTCGATCCCTAGTTTCCTTTTTTGTGCCTATATAAGTTTTTTTCTTCGATTTAACTCACTAAAATTTCTCCTAACCCCAAAAAAAAAAAAATTATTTTTTCAAACAGTTTATCCCTTACCCATGAGCACTTAGATCATTCAAGAGTATATTTTGAGCTATGCTATGGTTTTAAGAAGTTAAGGGAGATTGGGAGGTGTAATGAGCATTGATGTTTATGATTGAAAAAAAAATTCAAAAAAAAAGAGAGAAAAAAGAGTTCAATTCTACGCCCTTGAGAATATTTGAAACAACTAAGTTTGGTGTGTAATTTCTTTTGTTGTATGTAAATAAATAGATTGAGTGTTATGAATAAGTTTGGGGGAGTTACTAGGTGTGCTTTATAGAATGTGTTTTGGGGTTGAGCTCTGTACAATCTTGATTGATTTGTGTGTTTTTGGGTGATTTGAACCAAATTTTTATCCTTTACCATACCTTCACCCTAGTCAAACGTTACAAGTTTAATAAAGTCCTATTTGATCCTTATCGTTGTAATTGTCTACATTAGTGGAGAGTTACTTGAAAAGCATACTTATGAAATCCATTTATGCTGAACTCTTAATAACCAAATTGAATTCACTTTTAAGCATAAACTGATCCGGGCTATAAATGATGAAGTGTGAATGGCTTACACACATACACTTAAGGAATTGAGGTGAAGTGAAACTATTTTATGAACTTAAATTTTGATCAGTGCTTGGTTTTGAAATTTTCCTTGAGTTATATTTTAATGCGATCTTTGAGGCCAATTTTTTTTTAGTTCAAGTGTGTTTTTATTTTTGTGTGTTTCCTGTTTTATTGTTTCTCTCTCCTATTTTTTGCTCGAGGACTAGTAAAACTCAAGTTTGGGGGTATTTGATAAGTCTAATTTTTATACATTATTTTCATCTTTTATCTTGGGTTTTTTTGTTTGTTTCCCTCTTTTTTGTGTTTGACTAACGAATTTTGTCTAAGTTTGTTTAAGTTGTAGGGTTGTTCACTAATTTGGATCATTGAACTTCTGGTGGGGGCAGTATGTCCTTCCCTTTTTAATGTTCTCCGCCAAGCACTTGGGGGGAATCAATTAAAGCTAGTCTACATGCTTATTTGAAAAATATATATATACTTTTTTGTGGAATCCAATGGCTTGGCAATGAGGATGTTTCCTCTCTTGTCGGTAGGGGGATTCAAAATTGAGCGAGAAGAGGAAGAGAAGGGAAGAAGGAAAGGGGATTCGGACTGAGACAAATCAAGGGTGAGTAGAGGTAGATCTGGAGGGTGATTCGAACTTGGAGAGGAATAACCAGACAGCCATCATCTTCATCATCAAAGATTCAACTCTCCATAGCTATTTTTTTTTCTATCCCTATCTTCACTTATGTTAAAAACATGTTTAGAATTATGTTGTTTGTAATTTGTAATATGAACTAATTTCCATTTTCTAGGATGAAGATGTAGCCGTATTATGATGTTTAATTTCTCTTGATTTTGGTTTATTGATGTTTATTCTAATATTGTTGAGCAATTTAATTACATGCTTAATGCTTATGATTTTCTGGCCAATTGTTGCATGAATTGAGATGTGGATTGAGACTGAGAATTGATGTTCACATTAGTCCGTAATTATCTTGCCATAAATCATATGAGATAGAGATATGAATGTGATTTGTGCAATCTTATATGATTTCTTGCTCTTAATGGGTATTAATAGTGAGTTAGATGAGACAAAAATGTAATTCTAACCTACTGATATACATTATTATTGCTTGAGAAAGAATAATAATCAAATTAGTGAAAGCAATTGACAACAATAAGAATAAATATTGGTTAATTAAATTAGAGAAGTTAAATTGATTAATTTGGTGAAATCGGATCCCCAGATCTTTAATTATAAATTCTTCTATCTAGAATTTCTGTGAGCGAACATAGTATTAATACAATTTCGACATTTAATAGCAACAGTCCTTGTGGGATGATACTTATACTCTCATTTTATTACTTGTACACGATATCGTATACTTGCGATTTTATGCAACAACTACATCTTAAGAAAAGATTATACAAGATATAGCCATTAAGAACGACTAGAAAAACCGATTTGCATTCAACTAACTTCATGGGGTTTTTTTAGTTTCATCATTCTCACTTTTTTTTTTTTTTGGTACAATGCCCTGTGACTTCAGCTCATAGTGAGCTTCTTTCCCACTGCCTTTCCTTTTTAGGAGTCTTGTCTTGTAAAACATAAACACATGGTGTTATCTATCCTTGATTATTGTAAAATTGTAACCTAACTAATGTTGACTGTGTGGCCTTGCCTAATCGTAATGTACCAAAACAAACTGATGGACTTTTATTTTATTTTTTTTAAATAGATGCATCATAAGTGTATCTCTTTTGGAAATGTTGGATATGGTTTGTTTGAACATGAAGAGTGATGGGTTTTATTGCTCTGCATTATGAGATTTTTGAGTTTGTGTGCTACTTTCGCTTCCACTGCCGCTAGACTGCAAGACCAAAATTTTGTGATTCAAGAAAGAAAGGTTTTCACATTTGAAATGTAATCTGAGTTTTAGAAGGAATACATAACTAATAACTAAGGAGATATCACAATCATTACGCTTGTCGAAATACAAATTTTTCTCGAGAGCATTGACATCATGTCAAATATCTGAGAAGTGAAAATAATTTCTTTCCTCATTTGGGGTATGTATCATAGAACCAAAGCTGACAATTAGATGAAGACCCTATCTCTGTCTATCATAGGGAATCTATATCGAAAGCAGACATTATGACAACTCCAGATATGCTGCCAAAGATTCTTTAGCTCGTTCTTTGGAATAGGCTTAACTAAAAAGTCAACAGCACCTTTTGATGAGCACTTTCAGACCAGATCTATTGTCTTTAAACTGATCGTCATCAAGTAAACCTTGTCCACCCACAACCTTCTCTCCTTTTTCCCATCTCCCAAACGGTGATTCAGTTCCCCCAATTCTTCGTTCCAGTGTTATCAATGTTCATCTAGACACCCCCTGTCAGCCATATTCAAAAAGACTTGTAATAAGGAAGGTCCAATAATATAACAGTGAAAAACCCTGTTCAATATGCAAAGCAAAAGCACATATCTTCCTCTTCAAAAATCAAACCTCTGTAAATGCAAACAGTTCAATCTAATACAAGACTGGAATCACTGTCTATGTAATTACACAAAAAATGGACTACGATTACTATTGAAGCAAATAACCGCCAATAAGAATGCTTGTTCCCAATTAGCTACAAGAGTTTCCAAAACAAATATCCTGCTTTGAACCTGTAAGAACAGAGTACCTTGTTAGACGAAGCTAAATCAATATCAAATAAAACAGAGAACGAATCTGTCAGTAATTAGAAAAACAAAATTAAAACTAACTCCCAAAAAAAATGGTGCAAAAAATAGTTCAAGAACCTACAATTCTGATTTCAAAAATTAACAAAAAATAGAGGCTTTGCACCAAAGCTTCGAAAGCATCTATTTAACTGAAATTACACAAACATGTATCAGAACCCGAATCTCAAATTATAAGATAAAGAGAGTATCGATGATTACATAATTTAGATCCAAAAAATAATAAAAATTCATCGACTAGGCTCTCATTTTTAGCCTTTAACTCAATATACTATCATTTAATTGAGCAATACTTCAACACAACAAAAATAAATCAAATAAACTCATAACTTACAAAAATGAAATGAAATCCATTGTAATCCAATAGTATGTTGATTGATAAACCCTGTAACCTTTCAAAAACAAATCAACCAACCCAACAAAAACACCTAAAGTTGAACCCAGATCCTAATGCGACAAATTTCACAAGAAAACCCGTTTATTGGAATTTAGAAAGAACCCAATCTCAATCTGGATAAAGCAAAGGAGCAGGTATAGTCAAATAATTAACAAAATAACAGAGCAAACGCAACAAAGCCATGTCATGCTGTTGAATGTATACTTACCTATACTTACCTCCATCTTCAAAATGGGAAGTTTCATCACAATGAGAAGCCATATCAGCAGTACATTCTCCATCTTCTGAGGTCTTTCATGCTGCAGAAGCATGCAACATCTCAGAAGCGAATACTGTAGCTGCAGAATCCAGCAGTGTGGCTATATGAATCGAAATCATGGCAATATCAGTCGCTGTGCGGATAAATTGGTTAAAGTCTACTTTCCATGGATCAATTAATGACGCTCCTACTAAAAGATCTAGGCACATCACAGTATGCAATGATATATGACAAAGAACAACCGCTCTATTGGTTCTCCTTTCACCACCAACCAACCCCATGTTGCAAAAAAACCTCATGATATAAAATTTAAGAACCGAAATACTAACATTATGTTCCATAATCAATATAGAATGGATTGACCAAAAGGCATGCCTAATGATAGAAGTATATAGAACTGAAAAAGGTTCCATTATGCAACAACTACCGGTTGCCAAATCATAATGATTAAAATAATTCATTGTAAGCATGGCTGCATTACCAAAAAAACATTTAGATGAATATCAAATATCACATCTCAGAGTGGCATCACTGAAAAGTTGTGTGCTACACCGCACAACTTTCAGATTGATGTATGTAAGCAGTGGAATCAGAAATAGTAAACATATCATGCAGAAATTGCAAATCAGCAGAAATTGCAGATCACCAGAACAGAAAATGCGCATGAATAAAAATGGACAAAGCATGAGCTTTGAAACAAACTTCCATACCAAACAGATTCCACACCAATGCCACCTTGACAGTTACGCTGGTTGCATAGAGAAGTCATAGACTACAATTTGTTAACTTTCAAAGACAAAAATATGCCATAGATAAGGAATCTTGCTGTGAATTTGACCGATTATGCCATTTTTTTTTTTTTGAAGCCCAACTTGCAATGGAAATATAGCGTGGTAGAGATTGTCAAGTTGTTCAAACAGTCAGCGGCAATTAAAAACTGTATGCAAAACAATGTGCAGGGCACATATATGCAATTAATAGCAAATCAACCACCACAAATTTCAAACTACAACCCCAGTTCGTCGACGAAGACATATATATGTCTGCTGACAAACATGCACTGATGAATAAACAAACTACGAAAAATTAATTAATTCATGCAAAGTCATCGTTTAGCTTGCACTTGTGTTGCTACGCCTTGGGTTTCCACATAATTATATCGATCAATTTACAGACAAAAAAACATCAACGAATTTCGAAATACGCACTATGAATATCGAATTCGGATATAACATTATGTCAAAAACTCTCTTCAAACGAATCATTTTCAAGACCCTTAATACAGAATGCCAGGCATACAAAGAAATACATACCAATAAGTACAGGAAAACCAACTTACCTCTACCAATCTGAGCTCAACCAACCCACGTATTGGACCATTTTAATACCCTATTGTAACAAAAAACGAAGAGACCCACTATTGATATTGCTAGGGAAAGGGCAAACGTTAAATCTCAAAAAACGCTCAATTGCATCGCCCATTCGCACTACCGCATCTTGCAGTGCGAAACATATCGAAATATATCAGATACGTCTTCCACGAGCTCGCCACCGGGTGGACCAAGTTGGGAGACGTGATAGGAGGGGAAAACGATATTATTAACGCAAAATACCTCACATCTCGGAGCCGGTATTCAAGATATCAATACGATAAAAGATTAACCATGCCCATAATTATTAGAGTGGATAACCATTCAGAAACCTTCTTCTTACGATTTTACACGTTTTTTACAACTTTTATTTCTCGTTTACGAATTTTACACTATATTCGTAATATCTATTTTTGCCAACGTGAACAGGAATTTTTGCTATCAAATCATGAAAATATTAAACCTAATTTGGGGGGACTACTATTGTCCGTGGGCGGGAACATAACCAGTTAACGAAACCGGCTGCAGACTTTCCTCTTTCCTTGTCTTTACTGCCAAGTTTCGACCATTCGAATGACGATGCTACAGTTAAGTTACAGTACACGATGTACCGGTCTGCCTAATGTATTGTAGCTGTCCCCAAAATTTATAGACTATAAATCCAAATTTAATAAGGCTGCTGGTGAGACGAAATCTTCCCTACATGCAGCGGGATGCCAGGGCCAATAGGGAGAGGCCAGATCGGCACATTGGCAGGTTTGTTGCTGATTTGGCGTCTTTTTAATGGTCACTGCACGATACAGCGGGTGTAGGGAAGACACGCTCCAGCAACCGAGACACTCTCCTATAAATTATACACACTTCCCAGGTCTAATAATAATTTTCATGCGAAGAAGCCAACCTTGAGCTTCATGAAAACTGCCGATATATGCAGGAGCAGCATACGTGAACAGAGCAAGGAGCTTCTTCATTCTTCAATTTCAAAAGCGTTGTCATCTGCCTTAAGCTCAAAACAACTCCATAAACTCCACTCACTTATCATCACATCAGGTCTTTACAAATCAGAGTTCTTCTCAGGCAAATTAATAAGCAAGTATGCTCAACTCAGAGACCCCATTTCTTCTCTTGCAGTCTTTCACCAAATTTCTCCCACAAATAATATTTACCAATGGAACTCAATTATCAGATCACTTACCCACAATGGGTTGTACTCTGAAGCCCTCTATTTTTACTTCAAGATGAGAAACTTGAATCTCTTACCTGATAGGTACACTTTCCCTTCGGTAATCAATTCGTGTGCCGGATTACTTGATTCAAAGATGGCAAATGTTGTTCATGAGCATGTTTTGGAGATGGGTTTTGGCTCGGATTTGTATGTTGGTAACGCTTTGGTGGATATGTACGCAAGACTTTGTGATATGGATAAAGCGTACGATGTGTTCGAGAAAATTCCTGAAAGGGATGTTGTGTCATGGAATAGCTTGATTTCTGGGTATAGTTCAAATGGGTATTGGGAGAAATCGTTACAATTTTATTACAAACTAAGAAATGTGGGGGTTGTTCCGGATTCTGTTACGATATCTAGTGTTTTGCCTGCTTGTGGCGCATTGTTTGATGCTGCAGAGGGCATGATAATTCATGGGTTGATTGAAAAGATTGGAGTCCATGGTGATGTTATAGTGGCTAATGGACTGCTTTCTGTGTACTTTAAATGTGATAGATTAGTGGATGCTCGAAGAATATTTGATGAGATGGTAGTTAGAGATGATACCAGTTGGAACACTGTGATTTGTGGATATTGTCAAATAGAGTTCTTTGAAGAGTCAATCAATTTGTTTATGAAGATGATAGATAGATTTAGACCTGATTTACTGACTGTCACATCAACTCTCCGTGCTTGTGGTCAAATACGGGACTTGGAATTGGGAAAATATGTTCATGAATACATGATACGAAGTGGTCTTGAATGTGGTACTTTTGCTGGTAATATTCTCATTGATATGTATGCAAAGTGTGGTAATTTATTGGCTGCAAAGGAAGTATTTGATGGAATGAAATGTATGGATTGTGTATCATGGAACTCTTTGATAAATGCCTATATGCAGAGTGATTGTTATGTTGAAGGTATTACACTTTTTAAGCACATGAAGATGAAAATTGTGAATCCAGATTCCGTAACTTATGTGATTCTCCTTTCCACTCACTTAGTAGACAAGGAACTAGGGAAACAAATCCATTGTGATATAGTTAAATTGGGATTTGATTCCTCTCTTGTTGTTGGCAATGCTTTGGTTGACATGTATGCAAAATGTGGAAAAGTTAATGATTCATTAGAATTATTTGAGTCCATGAATGCTCATGATATAGTAACATGGAATACCATTATTGCAGCCTGTGTTCAATCTGAAGATTGTAGTTTAGGTTTGAGAATGATAAAGCGAATGGCGAATGAGGGAGTAATGCCAGATTTAGCCACAATGTTAGGTATCTTGCCCATGTGTTCTTTACTAGCTGCTAAACGGCAAGGGAAAGAGATCCATGGCTGCATTTTGAAGTTAGGATTTGAGTCAGATGTTCCAATCGGAAATGCACTGATTGAAATGTACTCAAAATGTGGTAGTCTGCAGCAATCGATCCAGGTCTTCAAGTGCATGAAAAATAAAGATGTAGTGACATGGACTGTGCTGATATCTGCATATGGGATGTATGGTGAGGGCAATAAAGCTTTGACAGCTTTTGCAGAGATGGACGCAACAGGAATAACTCCCGATCATGTTGCCTTCATTGCAATCATTTTTGCTTGTAGCCATTCAGGTTTGGTAGAAGAGGGTTTGAGTTTCTTTGATCAAATGAAGAATGATTACAACATCAAGCCTAGGATTGAGCACTATGCTTGCGTGGTTGATCTTTTATCCCGATCTGGTCTGTTAGCTAGGGCAGAGGAGTTTATCCATTCGATGCCGCTGAAGCCAGATGTAAGTATATGGGGAGCTTTACTTAGTGCTTCCCGAGCAAGTGGAGACTTAAAGATAGCAGAACGTGTTTCAGAGAAAATATTACAATTGAATTCAGATAATACTGGATATTACATTTTAGTATCAAATGTATATGCAGCTTTAGGGAAATGGGATCAAGTGAGATTGATAAGAAAGTCTGTAAAAGCTAAGGGACTCAGAAAAGAGCCTGGACGGAGCTGGATAGAGATTCAGAAAAAAGTGTATGTTTTCGGGACTGGGGATAAGTTCTTTGAGCAGTTTGAAGAGGTGAATAAGTTATTAGGGATACTGGCTGGCTTGATGGCTAAGGAAGGTTATGTTGCTGATCTGCTGTATGTTTTGCATAATGTTGATGACGAAGAGAAGAGGGACATGCTTTGTTGCCATAGTGAAAGGCTTGCAATAGCATTTGGATTGTTAAATACCAAACCAGGGACACAGTTGCAGGTAATGAAAAATCTCCGAGTATGCGGGGATTGTCACACTGTGACCAAGTATATATCAAAGATTGTTCAAAGAGAAATATTAGTAAGGGATGCCAATCGTTTTCATTTGTTCAAGGATGGAACCTGTAGTTGTGGGGATCTTTGGTGATAACTGTTCTACTTTTAACTAAGGAACTTCACAAGGTAAGAACTAAAGCTCCATATGTCCTGTATCGATGGATAAATGGCTGAGGACAAAGGGGCAATTGCCCCTCTTGTGCTTTGAAATTTTTTAAAAATTTTATTTTTATAGATTTATGTATTTATAAAGTGAAGGGATATTTTTAAGATAAATTTTTAATATAATAAATTGATACAAATTTATTATCATCGATCTTACCAAATCTAATAATTGAGATTAAAAGTAAAAAATTTGTATGCCAACTTATTAACCATATTATATAGAGTTCAAATTTTGTATGGACTTATAAAATACTAATTTTAATTTTTTTCTTTAAAAAAAAATAATCCTTCACAATTTCATCAATTATGGTTATCAAATTATATAATCGATATTAAATAACATACACTTTTTTAATGGATAGAGTTATATGAATCCAAAAAAAAATCTCTTTGCACCACTTTTTCGTATAATCGTTATTTAAAATGTGAATAATCCAATTCTAATCTAGAAATATAAATAATATTAAAAATAAATCCATATAACATTAAAAAATTAAAAACTAATAACTTTAATAAAAAGTTTTTTTAATTATTTTTTCATATAATAAACATTGATTAATTTAGAATTAATTGCAAGGTTATCATGTATTTGAAATTTTATACTATTAGTAATTTAATAATGAAGGTATAAATTTAAAAATACTTATGCCTAAGAGTATTTTGTATCCATATAACCCAACCTTTTCCGTTAATAAATTTTGAAGCTTCAATACAACAAGTAAATAACAACCAAACTAACTTTTAGAGAAAACCAAGTTTTAGATTTTCATCATTACTGGCTTAGAACCTATTAATTACCGACTTTTGGACGGTCGACTAATATGCACAGTTGAATTTCGGGGTGACGAATTCTGCCAAAAGTTTTCCTTACAGTAGAAAGTCGACCCACGGCCATGGCCCACAATCACTTGCACAAGTGAAGGCACTCGAAAGATGATGATGGCAGTCTTGCTCCGTTAAACTGCTGTTTCTCTTCTTTTCCACTTGGTCTAACGGAATTTATCGGTCAATCGGCTTGCCTCCTCCTCATCTTCCTTGATTGGACGATCTGATCCTCCGATGAGATGAGATTAGTTCGGGTAGCAAATAGCAATTGAAGGCGAAGCAAAAGAAAGAAAGAAAAAGATGTCAAATACGAATTATTTGAATAACAACAGTGGCCAGAGTGGTAACAATATTCCAGTGAGTGAAGTGTACTGGTCGCTGGTGGAAAAAGCTGACAAGAAGTTTTCTAAGATCAGAGACTTGCCTTATTATGAACGTAACAGGTTCTTCTCGCTTCACTTCTCTTCTCCTTACTTTTTGATTGATTGGCTGCCGAGAAAATAAAGGGAAAAAAATGAAATTTCGGATTTTATTCGTTGCTGTTTGCCTGTTACTTAGTCGTAATATCGAATTGAGAATGAGAAATGCTCATGACAAACAAATGAAGACATTATCAATTAATTTTTAATTTTTAGTTTAATTTTAATTTCCTTGGAGATTTCTTTGATAAATTAACATTTCATTGTTAGTGATTTTTCAAATAATAATATGTGGAATAGTAATAAGGATATTTATTTTTATTTATTATTAGTTTTAAATAGCCTTGAAGAGGATTATGAATTGTGGCTTTCAAGTAGCAAATTGAAACTTGATGAGGAGGTGTTCATTTGTTATTGTTGTTAGGTACAATACATACTTTTACAAGGTGTTCAAGGTGTATACACAGTTGTGGAAGTTTCAACAAGAAAACCGGGAAAAGCTGGTTGAAGCGGGGCTCAAAAGATGGGAGATTGGGGAGATTGCCTCTCGAATAGCTCAGCTTTATTTTGGACAATATATGCGGACAAGTGATATGAGTTATTTGTCTGAGTCATATATTTTTTATGAAGCAATATTTACTCGGGAGTATTTTAGGGATGGATTGCATCAAAACCTGAATCTGGCAAACAAACAGCTGAGATTTCTTGCTAGGTTTTTGATGGTGTGTTTAGTTCTTAACCGACGTGAAATGGTTCATCAGTTGGTTAATCACCTAAAAATGTTGCTTGATGAATGCAAGAGGACGTTTCAGGTCTGTTTACGAAAGCAAACATCCTGTACATCTTTGTATTTGTAGTTATAACTTCGTGAACAGCTTACACATTCAAATACTTCTTAAGAATTAAATTATATAAATTGATGTGCTATGATGTGATTTTGAGAGTGAAATTAAAATTAAATAAAACTACAATAAATAATGTGGAAATTATTTTGTAGTTCTATATCAATTTGTATAGATGAGTTTATATCATAAGTTTGTATGTGTTTCATTACTCTAATATGACTTGTCTTATTTTATGTGTAATGTTTGTTTGCATCTATTATTAAGTTCCAATACTTGATCAAGTATTGAACGACAGAGATAAATATTGCAGCAAAGTGATATTATGCTTTGTAAGGGTGTGTCCGGATTTTCATGAAAACTAGGATTCTTAAATTCTGAAAATCTTTTCAATCACTTTATTATATTGTTTCACAAAATTTGCATGTGACTATGCAGTAATTATTAAAGTTGATTGGAACACTTACCACAGTATCATTTTCAAATTTGAATGCACATCATCAGTTCTGGTGATAGTTTACATTGTTTGTGGTGGCATATATTTCTTTGCAACTGCTGTACAATGCTTTCTGAAACCATTTAATTACATGAGATATTTGATAACTAGAATGTCTTTTTCTTAGGTGCTGTGAATGGAGACAGAATTTTTTGGCATTTGTCTGCCTTTAAATAGAATGCATAATGACCCCCTAATGATCTTGTTTCCAGGAAACAGACTTTAAGGAATGGAAGCTGGTGGTTCAGGAAATAGTTAGATTTTTGAAGGTGGACACGGCTTTTATGAATATCAGACCTTTAAGATATAGTATTGTACTGGACCTGCATCCAGATGCTCTACCACATGAAGCTGTGTCTAATGCAAAAAGAAATTTAAGATTACGAGATGCCATATTGTGCAGCTACCATAGTAATGAGGTTAGGAATTTAAGTTTTCCTTCTCCTCTTGTTGCCTTTTATGGAAATAGAAATGTTGTAATCCTAATTTCGGGTTTTATTTTTTCAATAACTTGTTTCTCCTGATACACTAAGCTATGTGTGATTTAGCTTTTATTAACCCTGTTTCTTGGTCAGGTCAAGTTTTCTGAGCTCACTCTTGACACCTTCAGGATGCTGCAGTGCTTGGAATGGGAACCCAGTGGTTCATTTTACCAGTCAAGTAATATTAAAATGGTTCAGAATGGGGCTCCAGGGCCTAGTCGCGTAAACTATTCTCAGGATATTAGCGATCCTACCTTGCCACCAAACCCACGGAAAGCCGTCTTATATCGTCCATCTGTTACACATTTTATAGCAGTATGTTGTAAATTTTTCAACTGTTGCCTTCTTTATTATATCTTCCAATGTTGACTTATTAGGTCATGTAAATTCTAAGTCATACTTGTAGTTGTTTATAAATTTCCAAAATTTCCTTTGTTAACCTAATAATGAACCGGTTCAAATAGTTTGATTGATAAAAGTGTGTACCATAAATTGAAAATATGGGTTTAAAGCAATGATGTGGACAAAGAGTTGTTTTCTTAAACATGAGTCTATTCTAATAGGAAAATCAGTCTACATCCACATCCCAAAGACAAAAAAATAACCCTATTCATAATATCAACATGGTGGACTAGAAATCTAGTTTTAGCAACTCCTTTAAATTCTGCTCAAAAAGGAAAATCTGGTATATGAAAGCTTAATAACTTAAAGATAAATCTGATTACATAAGTAATATCTTTAAAGTCCTAGATTGAAATATTTCTAGAAGTAATAACATACCTTCTACTTTTTATTCTGCATGAATGTTCCTTAATCATGCACACGCAAAAACTAGCGGGCAAACTTCAACAGAAACTTTTTAGGAGCTTTGTTCGGCATATGTATTTCCCAGTTTTATGCTCATGTGTTACAATTACCAATCATTGTGTTTTCTCTGATTAGGTTCTGGCCACGATTTGTGAGGAGCTCCCACCAGATGGTGTTCTCTTAGTATATTTATCTGCTTCAGGTTAAAATTCTATTTATGTCGAAGCTCATGATTCCAAAATTTTGTTTACTATAGAAATGTGAGGTTGTCAACCCTTTTACATCAATCAGATTGCTTGAGGAAGAGTTGAAAACTCTATTTCCTCTCCATCAGGTGCCGGTACTTCTACAAACAGTGTTGAGAATATTAACAGCAACTTTCAGTTTCATACCATCTCCTCAGATGCAAATTCCATTTCTCCATTCAGCTCCCCAGATAATAGGCCAAACCCCACCTCAAGGGAAAGTAAAGGAGACTGCTTGCAGATTGGTTCCCGCGGAAATGGAGGTAACGCTGCTCCATTCAGCTATCCAAGTGATAGTCTGATCTCTTCTCCGAACTAGATTGAAGGGATTGCATGCATAAACTTAATTCCAGATAATCTAATTTTCTCTATTCATAATCAGCAAATATTTTCTTGTTCTTTTCTATTACTTTTCTCTGAATTTTCAGCAAATATTTTCATGTTCTGGTCAAATTTGCTTTGACTAGTGCAATATGAATCACTACTGCATGCTGCCTGTGCCCCTGGAACAGATAATACTTGTAGGAACTAAATTTGAAATCATAATATGGAATGGAATACTGTGTCAAATGACCTGCAGGATTTGTTCGTTATCTACAAAAATTAAAAAAAAAAAAAAAAAAAAAAGTCAACTGCTTGAATCTCTCTCCTAAATTATTTTCTTAATCTAATAAAAGCTTTATTAGTTCTTCAATGAAGTTTTTCCTACGTTAACATCTGTCATGTTTTTTCTGGTCTTACATTTCAGAAATATGACTCAATATCAGTTTGTACACTTATACACGGATACAAAGTAGAAGCTCTCTTATACAATAACTGCATGTATTGTTTCACTCTTGATTTTGGCCAGAAAGGTAGGGTGTTTATCCTAACATCAGATAATCCATTTCAGGACTAAACTGCATTTACCCTTCTGATATTGTTCCCTTCACAAGAAGATCACTTTTTTTAATCATTGACAGTGATGGTAGTGAAGCATTCAAGGCAAGTGTGTGAACTCCTACTGTTTTGTTGCCGCACGTGTATTTTTACCTAAAGTTTTCGTTAGCGTGCTCAAATAATTTGATGTTTAATCCATGGTTATGTATTTTAAAGGTTTACCTTGTATATGCTAAAGGATTTGAAAACAGATATAAAGTGTGAGATTTTATTTTTATTCCTGTTGTTTTACTCTTGCCATAAAACCAAAATGATAGCTAAAACATTACACTTCCAAAGAGTCTTTGCTTTTTCGCCTGTGGGATATGTAAGCAGAATTGAGAAGATTTCGATAATTTTGACTTCTATAATATTTTCATTCAAGGTCTTAAGGTAATGTTGAAAGAGATATTTATACCCATTAAAAGCTGGAAAAGCTGTTTGATTCACTAAGCCATATTCTAGTGTCTAGGAAATTATTTAAGGGATTGGAATTACTTTCTTATTCTTTTTATTAAATCTTTTTTATTATTGTACCTTTTGAAGAGGATTTTTCCTACATCTTGGTAGACCTACCTGAAGACTTCAAAGATAGAGAAGAGGGGTCCTTCAAATTTGATCCATTCATGTAATATATTTACCTGTTAGTTAATTGCACCAATTTCTTGTAGAGGACAAGAAACTAGAATTGGTCATTAATCCATTTGTTGTTTTAATTTTAATTTCTTTTTCTTACTTCTATAATATTGTTGACACAAAAGATTGGTCAAAGAATACATTTTAACTGGATAATGTGGAAGGTGGCATGGGAACATCTGCCAAAAACAAAGAAAAAAGAGAATGTCAAAGGGGCATCGGCAATAGTGCTATCAGAACCACTAGGACACTCAAGTTAGTACTTTTGTGGTTGTTTTGGTTGGGTTATTTATGTCTTTTTCTGTCATTTACATTTTACCTTTTATTTATGGAGTTTTTCTGAAGGGTAGAACTTTGAATGAGAATGAGTTATCTCATCTTTATTTTTCTGTCACTAAGATATTATCCCTTATCTTTATCTTTTCCATTAATTTTGGGAATAACATATCTTTTTCTCTTTGAAGATTATGAAACAAATGGATCTAATAACAAATATCCTTTTACTTTCGATAACTTAGGTATGCAAGTCTTATTTTAGTTTGCCTTTGCTGTTCATGTAAAAGTACTTATGGTAGACTTTTCCTGGTTTGGAATGATCAAGCGATTTTTTGTTTGGCTAAGAAAGGACTAAAGGATGTTTTACCATGCATGGACTAACAAAATTCTTGGTTGGCTATACATGATCTAGAAAGGACTAGAACTCTTACTCGGCCATGCATGGTCTAGCAGGAGTTGTATTTTGCATATATTCAACTCTTTTTTTTAGAGTTGGGATCTCTTGACGTAAAACTAGACACAAATTTATGGTCATTTATCTCATCTAATCCAATGGATGAGATTTGAAGTCAAAAAGTTGCATTTAATAATATCAACTCTCTCAAACATTGGTTGTGGAATGAATGGCCAAAACTTTTTGTCCATTTTTAAGTCGAAAGATCTTAACCAATTTCTTTTTTTCTCAATTTGGTTGGGTGGCTTAAATGTTTTCAAACAATATTAGTGTATTTGTCTGTCCCCTCTAGTGATTAACTATTTGACCCTAGGTAATTTACAATTAGTCTCGGTGGATGACTTGTAGAACAACTCAAGGGATCTGATGTCGAATGCTATAAAAGCCTTTGCCGTCAGTTATTGGATACCATTTAGGTTTTAGTTGAGATGGCAATGTCCAATGTTGGCAAATGATAATATTAGAGCCAAGGTCATTTGGTTTTGGTTTCGGGAGCATTGTTGGAGGGGGCATGGATGCAACAAGACTGATCTACACATGCTCAAGGGTGTGACATGAAATGCCATAAGGACTTTCGCCTCTCTCTAGACACCAATTGATTCTCAGCTGAGATTGCAAAGCCCAATCTGGGCAATTAGTGCTCTTAGAGCTTTGAAATATTCTCCTCTAATTGTTTGAATGCTTGCGGTTTGCAACATATGATTGGAGATATTAAATGGCAGGCTTCTTTGTTGAATAGTGTAGGTTAAGGAAGTTGTGTGATTACATGCTGATTGATTTGTTAATGTGATGACCTTTTTTTTAAGGTAACCTTTTTCTGGCGTTATAGTCTGCTCTTTGTAGTTTGCATCTTCCAAGAAAACATTATTTGTTTCTTGTTCAAAGTATATAAAGTTTGTGGTCAATGTCGAATGGTTTCTTGAGTTTCCAGCATACTATCTACAAATTGCCTAACCCTTCTGGGAGGTCATCATGGCTTTAAATGTCTGCAGGTTATAAACGGAGCTGAGAAAGGGGAGCCAGCTGCACTGCTCCTATCACCGAGCAGTTCAATTCCCATTGCTTGTGCTGATTATTCCCGTGGCCCAAATGGTAGTCCATTCACCTTTTTTCTCACTGCGCCATTGCAGGCCTTCTGTCTATTGCTTGGTATTTCAGGTTCTGAAATTGAGACGGTGTGCAGAAGTAAACCCTTTCCTGTCTTTATTATTAGTTATTCTTTCATTTTGCTAGATGTATTAATGAAGGAAATTTTCTTCAGGATACATATACGAAGGCTGAGAAGCTTCTGTCTTCATCATTGAATGACTGGGGATCAACTTTGGCAACATCAGATAATCTTGATCCAGTATGGGCGCAGATTCTATATGATCCATTCCTAAGGAGACTTCTTTTGAGGTAATGTACAATCTTTTTTGTTTTTCTTTTCACAAGGTTGAAATTGGGTCTGCAAATGATAAAGGTTCTGTGAGCAGTATAAAGGTTGACTGACCGAACATATCATTCGTTATTTGTCTTATGAGATTTTCTGGGGATGAGTCTCTTTACTAACACATATTGCTAGAATTAAAACTGTTTCACTATATGTATATAGCGTAAAATTCATATTTCTTTGCTGCAGATTCTTATTTTGTTGGGCAGTCTTATCACTGTATAGACTAACCTTCAACAAGAAGGAATTTCAACCTGCATGTATCCCTTCCCTTCCAGTGTCTGTCCTGCCAACCTCAACTACATCTCAAACTGTAGTTCAAAAAATGGCCAATATATTTGGTGCAACCGGTAGGTTTATTTTCTCCGAGGGAATTGTGCTTCCTGAGAATGAACTCGATGACATGGAGACAGTTTCATCTTCGTGAAGCATGTCCAATGGAGAAACTGAGGAATGATCAACATAATATTTGTGAATTTGTATTTGGCTTTTTGAAAATCATGGTGTTTAAGCGCTTTCTTTAAGATGATGAGCCACCATATCCCTCAAGTGTTTAAGATTCTCTGAGACCTCAAAAGTGGTAAATCTCTTGGGGGATCCGGTGTCTACTCTCAGAAATCATTACTATCTTTTTGTGAATTTTACTTTTAGGACCTATATTTGCGATTGCTGTAACTTTAATATAATTATTTATGGTTATGTTGTGAAAATAATTGATAATAAGAAAAAACTTGGAAGTGTATACTAAACATTTTTTTGTTCTTTCGCTTTTTTAAAGTTAAGCTTTTCATAAGTATTGAGTTTGGTAAAATTTAATCCAATAATCGTAGACTTATAATATTTATACAACGTAAATTGTATAATATGATGTGGAGATTTAAATAACAAAATTTTATTAAAGGTATGACTTACGTCATCTTTTTTTTCAGTGAATTTTTATCAGATAAGTTTTTATATAAGGATGTAAAATTTGGATTATATAAATATTGTAAGTTTAGTTTACTCTATTTAATTTGGAAGTGATTTTTATTGTTACAAAAATGAAGTTTTATAACATAAAATATTAAATTCTTATTGTTATTGGTTGATCTGTATTATCGTTGTCAATAGATTGTATGAGGAGAGAGATTGTTAGCATCAAAATAATTGGTTCCTGTCAGTTTACACAAGTGAGAAAGTGCTGCGGGCAAAAGACACATGATGTATTCTACAAGATTAAGATAGATTTGGAGTCTGAATCTCATCCTGCCGTACACAATAAGCAAGAGAAACCAAAAGTTTATACAGGCTGGAATCGTTAATTGTTATGGCACTAATAGCTTTATTAGGCGTGTTAAGGGGGAGAATCGTCAAGCGATCGAGATAACCTTTTCCTTTCTGACTTTTTATCTAATTCAGTTATTATTGATGTCAGGTGGTTTTTTGATGTAAGGTGGTTTTGAGATGTATGCTTCTCTGTGACGATATTTTTTTGTATGTTCTTAATGTTAACCTTAGGGGACCTGCCAGTGTGTTGACGATGTCTTATAGCCTAACTTGTCATACTACATATGTGCATTGCGAATCCCTCGGGTTCACTCGCATCTGACCAAGTTTTAAATGGAATCAATTCGTGGCTGGACTATGGCTGGCAATTTTTGACATCACACATTAACACAATATGGAATTAACGAGTTAATGTTAACACGATTATTAATTCATTCGATTTAGTGTTAGGATATTTGATATGATTAATAAATATGTTAAATATGTGTTTAGGTTGTTCAACATACCAACCTATTTAATGATATGAAGCCATTTAATAACATGCAGAGTTCAACATATAGTATCAAAAACAAATAATTAAGAAATAAATTAACATATTAAATTGCAAATTCGAATTATTTTTTTATTAATACTTATTCATAGTAATAGATAGTTTTAATTAATATAAATACATAAAATGTGTTGATTAAACATATGTGTGTTAAATAACTAAGTTGATTATGAGAATTAATGTAATACAATTACAATGCATTTAATAAATAGGTGACACATCTATTAAACAGGTTGTATCCATGTTTCAAATCCTGACGCAAATAATTAAATGACTCCTCTTGTTTTAGCCAAAATTTCATTAGTTTATTATCCTAACACGAAACAAATACTACACGTGAACACGAATTGTCACCCCTAAGCTTGACCATCAACAAATATGACAAAGCAAACATAAATTGTCACCCCTAAACTCAACCATCAAATGTGGTCTTAACTTCACGTCATTATCAAGTTAAAAGGTAATTAGTTTTAAAGGGATTTAACTTAGGGCCGATACACACGTAAAATTTATAAAAATCATAAATAAATTATAAATAAATAATGTAAATATAATTTGCAAAAAATTATACAAAAAATTATTTAAATGATTTGTTTAAAAGAAATTCATACAAAAAAAATTATAAAGGACTAATAAATTGCACATCATTTGCAAGTTTTTTGTATAACTATGTATAAATTATATATATATATTTACAACTTTTATATAAAATCCATGTAATGATAGAGAGACGTGCCATAGAATGAACCGTTTTAAAGTGTTTTACCAAACGCCCCCACTATCGTAGCTTGAAAAATAATCAGCCAATGCTAGAACAGTCTAATAATTTCCATCCAACATTACCAATTGGAGAATCAAACTTAAAGGTCTATAGTATTAGCTCCTTAAAATATTTATTTTTCATTTCACAAATTCATAAATAGATGAAATATTAGTCTGATAATGCTATAGAATTTTGAAAATACAACGTAAATTATCAATGTAAGAAGTATTAAAAAATAGTGGAATAATAGATCTGGTCGAATGATGTACTGTGTTATCTACATGCTATTACATGATGCTGCTTACATGTTTGTGTGGTCCAGCTTAGGTCGACAAAATAATATTACATGTTTGAGTAATATCAAAATGGAATTGAGCATCTCTAACAAAATGCTTTCTTTCATTTAATTCAAAAGAAGATGTGACTCCTGCTGATTTATTAGTCTTCCACTCTCTACAATGAATGAATAATGACTGTATACCTTCTAAAATTGAGGAAAGGGTTTACGCTCTTCCTTTTCTCTTGTCATCCAATGCCTGTTCCATTCCATATAGGGAGGAAATAACAAACAAATAAGGAATCAAAACCAACAAAAACATTATGATGCATAACCATGGCAAATAAACGAAATGTAATAAATCATTTATAAAATGAAAAAAAGTTGTGGACAAAGGCAAAGCATTGCACAAAGTGCCCACATCAATTTTGATAGTTCAACCACATCCATGAAAATATCAGGCTAGTGAATTGTTCCTGACCAACCTATTTAAAATTAGGTACGACATGAAAACAACACTAGCATAGATGAACCTTATTTGGACACAGCGTGAACTACGTCTCTTAATTACATGTGTTTACAGAATTTATGTATCACACTTCCAGAAATCTACCATAGCAAAAATTTCTTTCAACCCACTATTACACAGTTACCAACTCTTAGTTACATTAATGTTCAAAAGTTAAATGAGTTTTAAGATCCGGTTTCCATTTCCTCAAGTTTTTGATTGGATCATTTTGTTTTCAATGTATATGTATGAACATGTGCCTGAAAGCAAAAGGTCATCCAAAACTATAGTTTTTCCCTCAAAGCCACAAACAGACGATCAAAAACCATTTCGAGATTAATTTTCCTACCAAAATTGCAGACTTGCATATATAACCAGATCCTAGCCTCTGCAGAACATAGCATGAACATTTAATAAAACAAAATATGACAAGGACAATAGGAGTCCAGAAATTTGCAATCAAGTACCCTAAAACAATGTTGCATGGTAAATATCTGGGCTAGCAGAAATGGATTTTAATCCTACCTTACCATGGCTTGAACATTCAAATTTTCATATATATATATATATATATATGAGCACATTCCTCTGCTGTTTGGATAATAAATTTGCTCATAAAAACTTAAAATCAAACCTAAATGCTGCAACTGCTTTGCCATATTAATTGTTTTCTGAAAAAAGGCAACTAGAAGCCAATTATTTTCATATCTTTAGCATGAATTCCTTTACAATGAAGAAAAATATGAGAGCTAGAATTTATATGCGAAGACTGTGTAAGTTAAATCTTTGAAAGTATCCATAATTGATTCCATCCACAAACAACAGGAATAGATAATAGAGTAGAAATAGACACAAAGATCTAAAAAGACGATATCACTGAATCACTGATATGAACATTATAAATTTCTTCATTTCTTTTAGCAGGTTGAACTACTAATTGAACCATCTTATGAATGATTTCCTAAGTGATGAATGTCAATTTTGGAGAATGATTCTTTTGACTTCACAAATTTTGTCAAAGATTATATTAGACCGCAGGCATTGGACCATGTTTCTGGAGGAGTACACAACAGTATCTTATTTTTATAAAATGTCAAACGAAACATGTTCTTGATCTTGAAAACACCATGTTCAATTCCCTGTTTTTGTGCAAATTTTGTTTCCGAAACCAAATTAAGAAAATGACACTAGCAGGAGAAAAATAGAAGTTCTCAACAAAGGGAAAACTAGAATTTTCACCTATTAAGTCATTCACTTCCTACTCAAATAATGAAACTTAATTTAGGTAGTAATGTGACTCAACTAAGAAATATCACTAAACTCCTAAAATCGAAAATTTTTGCAAGCAATAAAAGGTTTTAGATTCTTGATTCTGCATTAAGATGTTAAAAACAATAATACATGTACAGAAGTTAAAAAAGTTCCTTAGTAGCTTTTGAGCAGAAAAAAATACCTTGCTTTGGAATGTCCTCATAGTCAGTACAAGAGTATCACGCATTCTACAAAAAAATATTTAAACGGATCAAGTTAGAAAGAATTAGAAATTAAAACAAAATAATTTACTCACAACTAATGAAATGAACTGACACTCTACTATGGAAATTATCAATCGTTTTTTATTATGCATTATCATAGCTTTTACTAATGCATTTTATGGAAAAAAGATAATTCTGCTTCACATAGTTTTCACAAGTTCATGCAGGAAAAGCAGCCATAAGCATGAGTTGTGAGACTTATTGCTTAACTACTAGAATGTACATTGATAAGATCCAATGGAAACTCTTTCTTATATTCTCCTCTGGCTCTTTTGCATTTCCCTTCCCCAAATATTAGTCCAACTATCATGAGATCCTCTTATTATTATTTGGATAAGGCAAAAAAGTTTTATTAAAAGAAATACTAAAAAGGAGAACAGAAAGGTGAACCACAAGTCCACATAAAAAAAAGTAATAAAAATAAAAATAAAAAATAAAAGCAATACAAGACAAAAACACTACACCCACATGGCTACCCAATCCCTTAGAATAAAGAAGTGAGGAATCCCTTCAAATGGTAAAATCCAAGCCCATAATGAAGCAAGAGTAAGAACTTCCAAAATAGCCTCCTTAAAAGCTCTTTTATTTCTCTCCAACCATACAAACCAAAACACGGCCAGAAAACATCTCCACAAAACAAAAGCTTTCTCTCCTCCACCAAACACGCAGTGATATTCAACGAAGATATCCTCTAGTTTCAAATCAATAGCAAAACTAAATAAGGAGATGTCATTAAATGGCTTTACATCTATTTTGAACCTCATTCTTGCTTATTTAGTTTTTTTGGTAATGTTAAATCCCTATATAGAAATTTAGGATTGTGTTCCTATTAGATACATATTTGATTCTCTTTCTTATTTTATTCCTCCTTATTGTACTATATATATGTACAGCTCTTTACAATGGAATATATATCAAATATTTCTACTAAATTCGCTTCTCCCTCTCTCTCAACATGGTATCAAAGCGGGATCAAGATCCTCCTTCCATTCTCTTCTTTTATTAAAAAAATATATATATAAACCCTAACCGTTTTCTATCTAAAGGGAGATCGCCCACCTCCGGTCAGCGGTGACTTTCACCGCCCACTCCTCTGAGAACGTCGGTCGCCAGCGAGCAAAAGCCCTCTGTCTCAACCAGAAAAGTCCACCGGAAAAATTTTTCGGTTGTTGGAAAATCTGCTGTAGTGTTCGAAAATGGTTGGAAACCACTCCATTAAGATCGTCGATCGCTGGTGAACAAAACCCCACTGTCGGTGTTAAAAAAATAGTCTGCCAGAAAAATTTTCGGTAGCTGAAAAAATTTTCTGATTGCCGAAAAAATTCTGTCTCACCTGAATCTGATCGGAAATTGTTGTTTCATTTCCCAACTATATAGTTTTAATGATCACAACATTCTTGTATGTGTATTCATAGCCAATCGTGTGGTGTTATTTGGTATTTTCAGATTTTTTCTTGAAATTTTTTTTGTGTGGTGGCTCTGTTTGGAAGATAAATTGTGTTTGGGGTTTCCATGGCTTCTCAACCGTCCTCTAATCCCCCTGGAGTTGGTGGTTCCATCACAGCTGTAAAATTGAATGACTCAAATTACAAGTTATGGGCGAAGGCAATAACCAAATATTTGATTGGCCAAGGGAAACATAATTATCTTACATAAGATTCTCCATCATCTGATTCAAAGGAGTATGCTAAATGGATTCAGGAAGACAATTTGATTACTACATGGTTGTGGAACAGTATGGAGCCATCACTTGCAGCAACTGTGATGTGGGTAGATACTACCATAGAGTTGTGGACTTCACTTCAAGACAAGTTTGGCGGATCTTAAAATATTTCTCACATTTTTTATGTTTAATCGACTTTATTTTCTTGTCAGCAAGGTGATAGAACGTTAAGTGAATATTTAGGAGTAATCGAAGGATTAATGGGTGAGCTTAACTCTTATCATCCTGTTACTGCTGATGTTGAGACATTACGGAAACAACGAGAAGAATTATTTGTTGTCAAGTTCCTGTCTAGCTTAAATCCTGTCTATAAAAGTGCTAAGAATACTATCTTGACTGAGAAAGATCTCCCGAGTCTTAAAACAGCATATGCTCGACTCCAACGGTTATCTACCTCTCAACATAATCAGAAAGCTTTTGCCTTAGTTGTGTCTGGTAGTCGAGGCAGAGGATCTTTTTCTGGTCGGAATAGAGGGCATGTTAGAGGACGAGGTGGAAGAGTTCCTTGTTCCTATTGTGGTCAGCTTAATCATCCTTCAGAAAAGTGTTGGGATAAATTTGGAAAACCTGAATGGGCAAATCAAAGCTCTGAGGAGCATCTTGACTTTAGTAATTCGTCTAACTCTCATGCTCCACCTTCTGCGCAGTCTGATCATAAATCTGAAAGTCAACCAGCCAGTAAGCCTTCAGCTTCCTTTGTCCAAACAAGTAAGCCCACTGCCTTATTTTCTTCTTCAGACCCACATCATTGGATTATAGACTCTGGAGCTTCTTCTCACACGACTGATAATGATTCCTTTTTTAGTTCCTTTATTCCTTCTAATAAACAGTCATCAGTTGTTCTTGCTGATGGTTCTAAAACCCAAGTACAAGGGTCTGAAACCATTCGTACATTTAGTTTGCATTTGTCTTCGGTGTTATATGTTCCTATATTTCCTGTTAGTTTTTTATCCATTAATCAGTTAACTAAGAATTTAAATTGCTCAGTCACCTTTTTTCCATCCTATTGTATTTTTCAGGATCTTGGTATGAGGAAGATGATTGGTGGCGGACATGAAAAGAATAGCGTCTATCACTTGTTTGAAGCACTTCCGTCCACTCATACAGCTCTCACTTCTTCTGTCTCTCCAGAACAATGGCATTATCGTTTAGGTCACCCTTCTAGTAAATTGCTTCAACATATGAGTTTTTCTAGTCCAACTCAAATTGAATGTGAGTCTTGTCAGTTAGGTAAACATTCTCGTTTTTCGTTTAGTAGTTAAGTCAATAAAATTAGTGACCAACCATTTGATTTGGTTCACTCAGATGTATGTGGTCCTTGTCGGGTAATCAACAGTCATAGGTTTAAATATTTTGTATCCTTTGTTGATGATAATTCTAGAGTTACTTGGTTGTATCTGTTAAAGGATCGATTTGAGGTCCCTAATATGTTTCAAATGTTTTACAATGAAATAAAGACGCACTTTGGTATTTCTATTAAAGTCTTACGTTCTGATAATGCTTTAGAATATACCTCTTCCTCATTATCTACTTTTTGTCGCACTCATGGGATCCTACATCAAACATCATGTGCTTACACCCCTCAGCAAAATGGGGTTGCTAAGCGAAAAAATAGACATTTGTTAGATGTGACTCGAACTCTATTATTTCATATGAAAGTCTCATCAAAATATTGGGGGGAAGCATCACTTACAGCATGTTACCTCATTAATCGGGTTCCTTCTTCTGTTCTTCATTTTCAGTCTCCGTACTCCATCTTATTCCCTAATCAACCTGCTTTTCCTCTTCCTCCTCGCATTTTTTGTTGTGTTTGTTTTGTCTATCTTCAACAGGTTTATGATAAATTGTCTCCTCGGTCCACCAAATGTATTTTTCTTGGGTATTCTAAAACTCATAAAGGTTACAAATGTCTTGACCCTTGCTCGAGAAAAACTTTTGTAAATACAGATGTCACCTTTTTTGAGTCCCCACCATATTTTTCATCTAGTGGTTCTAGACTTGATACTGGTCTAATTGATCCTCTAATACCGGTGTCAATTCTACCGTGTCCCTCTACACCACCACTCCTAGTTTATTATAGGCAAAAGCCACATCAATCCAGTGCTAAACAAGATGATTTACCGCTCCCTGATCTACCCGTCATTCAAGAGTCTGCCTCTACTCCAGATCCGACTCCTACAAATGAGTATTCCGATCTTGATCTCCCTATTACTCTTCGCAAAGGTACTAGAAATTCTCAGAGGTATGCTATTTCTCAGTTTGTCTCCTTTAATGCCTTATCATTGTCTGCTCGCTTTTTTGCTTTGTGTTTGTCTGTGGTTTCTATTCCTAAAAATTACCAGGAAGCTTTGGCTCATCCTGGCTGGAGGAAAGCTATGGAAGATGAGATGTCAGCTCTTTGTGATCGTGGTACACGGGAGTTACAAAAATTACCAGACAGTAAAGAAGTGATTGGTTGTCATTGGATCTTTGTTATCAAATATCATCCCGATGGTACTATTGACCGCTTAAAAGCCCGTCTCGTTGCTAAAGGGTACACTCAAACTTACGATGTTGATTATGTTGAGACTTTTTCTCCCGTTGCCAGGCTCAATTCAGTTCGCATTCTCATTTTCCTAGCTGTGTTTTTTGGCTGGCCCTTCTTGCAGCTAGATGTCAAAAATGCCTTCTTATATGGTGATTTACATGAGGAGGTTTATATGGAACAACCACCTGGATTTGTTGCTCAGGGCGAGTTAGCCAACTCTGTTTGTAAGTTAAAGAAGGCTATTTATAGTCTGAAGCAGTCACCTAGGGTCTGGTTTGAAAAATTGAGCGACGTTTTGGCTTCGATCAACTTCTCCCGTTGTCAATCTGATCACTCAGTGTTTGTTAAACATACAAACTCAGATATTGTTATACTTGTGGTGTATGTGGATGATATCATTGTGACTGGGAGTGATTCTAATGGCATAGAAAAAGTGAAAAGATAGCTAAAAATATATTTTCGAACAAAAGACTTGGGGCAACTCAGATACTTTCTTGGTATTGAAGTTTTAAGGAGTAAAGAAGGTATCATTTTATCTCAAAGAAAGTATGTGCAAGACTTACTTGATGAGACAGGTATGTTAGGATCTAAGCCAATAGAAACCCCTATGGATCATAATGTAGTATTGGATGGTGACAGCAGTCCAGATTTTGAAGATAAAAAAATATATAGAAGTCTTGTGGGAAAGTTGATTTATCTTACTGTCACTAGACCTGATATTACTTTTGCAGTGGGAGCAGTTAGTCAGTATATGCAAAATCCTAAGAAGATCCATTGGGAGGCGGTATGTAGAATTCTACGATATCTAAAACAGTCCATTGGTAAAGAAATTCTTTACAAGAAAGGTAAAAGTTGGACATTGTTGGCTATTCTGATACTAATTGGGCTGGATCCAAAACTGATAGGAAGTCCACAAGTGGATATTGTACTTTCTTGGGGGGCAATCTAGTGACTTGGAGAAGCAAGAAACAAAATGTAGTTGCGAGATCCAATGCAAAGGCAGAGTACCGTGCTATAGCTTGCACAACATGTGAGATTATGTGGGTCAAAAATTTCTTAACTGAGATTAGAATTGATTTCAAAAAGCCATCAAAAATGTTTTGTGATAATATGGCTGCAACATATATTACTAGCAATCTAGTTTTTCATGAAAGAACTAAACACATTGAAATAAATTATCACTTTGTTCGTGAGGCTGTAGTGAATGGATAGATTATCACTCCTTATGTTAAGTCTAAAGACCAAATTGGAGATCATTTTACCAAGGCAGTTCATAAAGGAGTTTTTCTTCATCTATGTTCCCAGTTGGGTATCGAGAATATCTATACTCCAACTTGAGAGGGAGTGTTAAATCCCTATATAGAAATTTAGGATTGTGTTCTTATTAGATACATATTTGATTCTCTTTCTTATTTTATTTCTCTTTATTGTACTATATATATATATACACCTCTTCACAATGGAATATACATCAAATATTTCTCCTAAATTTGTTTCTCCCTCTCTCTCAACAGGTAACAGCCATAATAGGTCCTTTAAGATTTCTTTTGAAAATTTCTAACTTATAGTAGGGAAACTATGGACATAAAAAATGAGTGACAAAGTATAAAGCATAACTAACAAGCTTCATTATAACCAAAATGCACTCTGATTTTTTAGAGAGCATAAAACATGAAAAAAAAAAATTCATACCAATTTCAAAATGGGAAAACTAATGTATTACCGAACATTATTCGTTTGGAAAGGACGCGAAGAACCATCAGAGCATGTTAAAACAAATTGTGTTGAGAGCCCAGAAGGTATTTTGATCTGCAATATCAATAGGGATGTGCAATGTCATGCATAGAAATAATAAACTTTTTGCCAAAGAATAATAAAATTGTTTTCACCAACTAGTTCTACAACTTAATGATAATATATTTAATATCTTATATTGGGATAAGAAGGTTTAGTCAGCATTCTTGTGGTTATTGATCAACTGTGTATGTCCTACCAAGATTTCTCACACACATTTTAGAAAAGCATAATATCTGATATGGTGCACGTGAGAAAGAATGGTAAATGATAAAAATGGAGAATTATGAAAGTTTTGTTATATGAAAGATATTACTGGTTTGAAGGGTTTATTAACTTGAGATAATTGTCAACTGTTAAATGCATTAAATATAGTATGCTATCTATATTTCATGGACAGTTCATCAAACCTAAATAGCCTACCGATAAATCCTTTGAAAACTTTTCTCCAAATATAACAGCTTCTTTTATCTTGATGTCGTAACTTGATCGTCTCAATATCAGAGTTGCCGGCTCCCAAATCTCAGAAGAATCCACCTGTTAAGGGAAGTTGTGACAGATCTTTTACAACATAATTCCAATATTAATTATCATCTTTTTGGTTGGTGGATTTATAAACATCCATCTCTAATGCATCAAGAACAATGTCATTGAAAACATTAATGTTCTACTCATCATCCAAAACAGCATTGAGAGCCAATCAATATAAGAATAATCATATTTGTGCCCAAAGGTTTTGTGTATAGCAGAAAAGCACCACCAATGGATAACTATTGCCAATTCAATGAGTATAATTGTCATATTTTAAGTATTAAGTACTAATTTTAACGAAATTTAATATCAACATTTCTAAGGAAACAAAATACAACAACCAATAACAATTCATATAAGTTCGCACACAATCTTTCGAAATGTAGATTACCAGATAATAGGCCCTTTGTTAATGTCTGCCAACTGTCTAGATTAGATAAGATACAATGTGCAAATCAAATCAGTGTCAAGTTTTTCTTTAATGAAATGTTGATCTATCTCTAAATGCTTAATTTGATCATGATGAACAAGATTATGAGATATTTATAGCAGCTTTATTGTCATAGGTCCTTCAAAAGAATGCGAAGGCATATTGAGAATGATCCTTAACCAAATTAGTTCACAAATTCCTTGAGCAATGGTCTTGAACTCAGGTTTTGCACTTGATCTAGCCACAACATATTGTTTTTAACTTCTCCAGGTAAATAACTATCTGTTTGGATAGCATTTTCAGGCTAGTCATTCCCATTTTCAAGCTTTGGGGAATGAGTACTATCTGTTTCAATAGCCTTTTCTATGTAAAACACACAAATCATAGAGAAGGGGGTAAACCATGTGATTTCAATACTAAGAGAAAACAGAACAAAGGTGTCTTTCCCACTCTCACCAAACATCAAGACTTGACCCTTCTTTTTCCATTCCGCATAAACTTTGCTAATTTAATTCTGAAATCTTTGATCCATTAAATATTAATATTATATTTTTTAATATTTGGACAATATTATGAATACTTATGTAATCTTATATTTAATTATTTTCATTTTTTAGCGATCATACCAAATGCATTCTCACTATTTCAATTTTAAAATGCAAACAGAAAATACATAACCAAAGAATTCTTGTTTTCCTGAGAAACATGCACCATTTTAATTTTGATGCAAGAATTTCTCAAACAAAAACACAAGACTGAGAACAAATGCAACTAAATTTCCCCGCAAGAGGGTACAATATGCAATAATTGACCTACTATCAACAACTGATCCCGTCTAATCAGCATCATTATAAGTTTTTCCAGTTCATCTTCCTATCTTTTGAAATAATATTCCTTTGGCTGGTGGAGACTAGGTAGCATATTACTGTGTCTGCTGCATCCAGATGAGCTTTATATGATGAATGATATGAACTGGCTTACCTCACAACATAGGCAGTCTCCACTAAGGTGTGAGATAAATAAATTAATTCCCCAGAAAACATCTTTCATATTGTCTCACGGAATATCCAGTTCAACATGCTACTCAATTGGAATTTGAGCTCATTTACACCCTCGAATTCTAGTCTCCAACAAATCAAGGGCATATTCCTGTTGAGAAATGAACATGATGGCATGGTTTCCAGCAATTTAGAAGCATTTCGATAGTATTCTCAGTTTATGATAGCAATTTCAGGCTTAGGGTTGTGGTAATGGATGTCGGTATGCTGATGTGTTTTTACTGAGCTCAGACATTCTTTGAAAACAACTACTTCTCTTTTTTAAGAAAGAATACTATGCTGGTTTCAGAAAAAAATTTCCTTTGAAAAAATATCAATTAAGCTGATTCGAAAGAAAAAGGAATTTATGCTTTCCAATGAATGATAAGCAGAGTTTTGCTTGAGCAATGAAAGGCTAGGCTAAGGTTGGGAATATGAAGATTCACAAAAACAGAATTTTGGCTCTTAAATCTTGTTGTGAAAGAGTAATATATATTGCTTTGCATAGTGAGATTGTTTACAATACACAAGATAAAATGCGGACTAGAACCCGCTAAATTGGGCAAAGTTTGGTAAGATCCTATTCTACAATTTATACCAGATTTCTAGGTACAAATCATGGTCAACTTGTTCAAGGAAATTGAATATGACAACCGGTACAGCAACCATACATATGAATTTGCATGAACTTTCCTAGAAGAGCTTGCTGATTTTCCAGTGATTCATTAAACACTTTAAATAGCTCCAAATCAAAAAAAATTAGCTTGAGAGAATTCAGCAAGCACCATTACCTCATAAACTAAAACACTGGAAGCCATTACTGGGAGAAAGCTATCACCTTCTACTTTTCCAAGATAATATGAGAAACAAAATAAATTGCTGGGATAAGCAAAATAAATGCTAAGAGTAAATCAAACCTACCAGCAATTGAACACTAAATGTGGCTTGACCTTCAGAGACATTTCTGTCAATTTCCCTCTGCATATCTGGGTCTACAAAATAAATTGGTCACAACAACAGTCTTCCCCCTTTTTTTATTACTTATTTTTTTTTTTAGAAGAAACAAAGAGACTTTCATTAAAAGAAAAGCACATATACAAAAGCAAACAAGTTGTGCAGAAAAAAATATCCAACTAATGGATCACAAACAAAAGGCTTCATAAGCAGGTGATAGATTCACTTCCAAATAGAAAAATCTAATATGCTCAACTTTAAGAAACAAACAAAAGGCTGTGATAATGAGCATAAAATATAATAATATAAAAAAAATTCACCAATTCACATAACAGCCATTTATTTTATGCCTACGCTTTTCTATTGACTTAATCAAGGATGAGAGCAATTATGACTGCAATTGCATTGTTCATGATAACATTGACTAAAATAAACTACAATGTTGCATAAAAATATTGTCTCACTAAATTATGTGATAGATGCAAGAAGTAATTGCTAAGCCATCAATGACTACAAGTCAAACCTTCATGATTGGAAACTTGAAGAATATGCAATGCAAATCAAAGACAATTTGACCATAGAGAACACCAATAACTTATCCAAGGTAGAAATTTGGTTAGTTATAAGAGAGAGAGAAAAAAAAAAAAAAAAAAAAAAAAAAAAAAAAAAACTGTATCTGATGTAAAATAAAATTTGTAGAATTAAACAACTCAACATACAAAATACTGAAGACTGGACAAAAAAAATTACTATTTGGACATCAGGCTTGAATAACACTAATTAGCAGATGAGTTCTAAGAATTTTCAAGGATCTTTAGGTCTTACAAAACATCAATTCAAATTAAATACACTTACCACACTTTATTTTGTTCTGATCATTAGCGAAAAGCATCACTATTTCCCCCTGATAACACCAAACAGTATGATAGAAATAATCAGGGTAATAAATTTAAGAAAAGATAATAATAGAATTAATAGTTGGAATTTTTTTTTTTTAACTTCAAATCCAGCAAATTAAAACAGGTCCGCTCTGACACAAGATAGGTTCAATACATGAATATTGAAAAAAGTATGCTCCTCATTTGACAAGAAATCTAACAGCATGGCATAAAGACTCAAAAAAGTTTTAAAAAGTGTCCAAAAACAAAAGAAATAAATTATAAAATTAAGCCATCCCCAATAAAGCCTAATATGAAGATAAAAGTCTAGGATAATATAATCCCCACATACTTCATTATCATGTTAATGTGCTACATCGATAAAATCATGAATTGACACTTATTCTACATATTCGGTAATTCAAAAACTATAAAATATCATTTATGGTTTCTCGCTCTATTCACACTTCAAAAGAAAATGAGTTTTAATGTTTAAGTAGAATCCACGTTACTAACGTGATACACCTAACGTACCTTAGTCTTTCTTGCAATTTGAAAGCATAGGGAAAATAAATATAAAATACTAAAAAAAATTACTGACTACTAGCAGCAAATTCTAGGGTACAACGATTTATTTTACAAAATCATACAATTTTAATCATTCATTTTTGGAAATGTCATTTGTATAGAATAACATAGAGTTCTAAAGGATATTTTTTTTCTTTCCTATTTCTAATATTTGTTTCTTGAATTTCATAGAGAATTTTCTAAATACTAACTTCTTTATATCAACTGAAAAAATCATGCACAATTTTAAATGCCCAAAAAAAAAAATAGCCATGATGCAGAAGAATCATAATTCCATATAAAAACCTGACGGCCTTGATCATCCATTGGTATGCACTCAACAGCAATCAATTTATCAACATCATCAGCTGTAACAACATACTCAGGATTTGTAGCTCCTGAACCAATAATTTCAAAAGAACGATAAATCAGAACAACCTTCAGAAAGCACGAATGCAAGAAGTCAAAACTGAATTTCAATGCTTACCCTCAATATACTGCGTGGTGCCATCTTCAAGATGACGAACCCACTAATACACAAAATTACCAGAACACAAATAATTAACGAATTTTTTAATGAATTTACTAGCCTAAATATTTTTATATAACTTAAAAAAATAAAAAGAAAAATCACCTGAAACATACAAAGAGTGGTCCCACGTACAGGATATCCACATCCAAGAAGTTTTTCTCCAGGTGTCGCTTCACCAACAATCTGAAAACCGTCAATTCCAGGACCCTCTGAATTGCAAATAATCATATTAGATTCTAGCTAACTTAAAGAATTTGCTTATAGGCAGAAACACCAATTACCTTGAGGTATGGAAGAAACATTCTCATCATATGCACTGGGGGGACGAAACAATACATTGTCCATCATCTCTCCTGCTCTCATTTCTACAAAACCTTTATCTAATGAACCAAACAGAGCAGTGCCAGCACCTTCACTGTAAGATGAGCATATCACATGAAAAGAAATCTTGATCATTAACAGTTAAATAAATTTCTTGCCTACTGCAAAGGGTGCTCAAAAATCATAATACATCATCCTATCTGCAAAAAAATCCTATATTTTAAAATGATACTAAATATAATAGAATTCAAGAAAAAAGAGGAATAGTATTAGGAAATTATTTAGTACTAATGATAATCTATTGGTACTTAGGTTATGGCAATATTTTTTTTTTTTTAAATAATTCAGTATACACTGAGGTGATGAGAAAAATATGAGTTACACTAATAATAATCAGGAATAGAACTTTAAAGCAATGGCTACCGCCAAAATTATCCATAGAAATAAAAATATGAAGAGACCATGGAGATAATAATTATAACAGGACTAGCCCAACAAGTCAGTTAGGTGAACTGGCAACCTGGCCAATCAGCCTATCTGCATTTCAGTTGGAACCTCATTAGTTTAACTCATGCTATGCACACATACAAAATAAGTTTAATGGATTTTGTATTATTATTTTGGTACATTCCATGCGGTTACTTCAGTCTCCCTGCCTAGTCGCATCCAGGCTGGACTAAAAGAACAATGGAAAAACAAGAAACCAATCCACAGCTACAATTTATTTGAATACCATGGGAAAAACAAGCCCATAACAATGAAATAAGGACTCTAAACATATTAAACAAATTTTCTTGAAATTTGTAAACCTCATATCAAAGTTGAGAACAGTTGATAGATAAGTACCATACACAAACTTCCTTCAATTAAGAAACTAAAATTAAAAAAATATATATATAATTGAAATAAAAAATGCCAACCGGTTGGGATTGAATGAGAAACCCTCTGGATTATCATTATTGAATGGTCGCTGCATCTGACTATTGAGCATTAAATTTTTCATTTCTGCAGGACTGTTGTCATGAATGGGTCTCAGCATATTGTCAGTTGATTCAATACGTTCATCTGCATAGGGATTTTGAGGGAAGCCATGCTGATCTTGCAACAGAACAAAGCAAAATGAAAAATTAAAAACTGAAAAAAAAAAAAATCAGTGGAAAACCTATACAGAACCATACTGTAAATGAAAAGCATTTATGCAAAGAAAAGCAACAGCATCAAGGGTACAATCAAGTAGATTACATACCAATAGTACTGTGTCAAGAGAACTAGACCCAGCATGAGATCCTCTTACCATTGTTAACTCTCTTGTTCTATCCTGTGACAGAAGCACATCAACTTCTATATCACTGATCTGACAACTTATTATAGTTCATATACAGTTTGAACTCCTGATATTTGTCCATCTTACAAGGCCAATCAAGAAATTTGGTAGAAGTAAGGACACAAAATTCCATAGCAATAAATGAAGATTCACACACATACCCCTCTATGTCTGTGTTTATGTTGTGCAGTGCACAGGCGCAAATTATATAAACAAATGGAAGTATTTCATATCACACATCATCACATGGCAAGGTTCTGGGTGTAGTATCGAGAAGCAAGGTAATAAATGTAGATTGCTCCTAAGAAGTAAAATATTTGGATGCTTCGTTTCATAGACACCCAAACCTTATGAGAAATCCTTTTTCCCTTGTCCAGTTGTTTTTGCAAGGACATTTATATTATCACCTATTTGATGCTAGCACAGCTCGAAGTCATTCCCGAACTGATGAAATAATAGAAGCCACCACATAACATTTACATGCACATTGCCATTTATGATTAGGTGAAAAAGATATAATGGAGACCAGTGATTACATGTAAACAGAGAATCACACATAGTAAGTACATGAAAGTTTGTTAGAGCAAGCTTACATAAGAACTTCTAATCTTCCACTGCAATTGATCATGTAGATGCTGTGAAAATTTAAGACAAAGAAATGTAAGCTAATTTGTAAAATTATGTATCCAATAAAAGATTAGTACAGATGTTGCAGAAAAAAATAAAAAATAGAGAGAGAGAGAGAGAGAGAGAGAGAGAGTTAAAAGTTACTGATCCATTTTTCCAACAAACCTCTTATCTATATTTCATTGAAAGAAAAAGATGTTTGGCTTTTGAATAAGAGATTAGAACATCCCCCCTTTCCATTTATAAAAAAATGGTTCCGTTCATTGTTTGCTTACAAACATCTTCCTCTCAACTATGAAGTATGTGAATTTTCAAAACATCACCAGGTAACCTCTTCTTAAGCAAACAAAGAGTTTCTTAACCGTTTAGTTAGATTATACCGATGTATGGGTCCTTCCAAAATTCATAACATTTCAAAATGGTTTGCAACCTCCATTGATGATTGCGCTAGTTCTACCTAGCTCTACCTCCATAAAAACTAAGCTCAGGGTCAACCTAACTTTCTCATGTTTTCTCATAAGACTTAATTTTCTCATGTTTATAACCAGTTTGGCACCAAAATTAGTATTCTTTGATTTAATAAAATTGTTCTTCGAGAATTTTTCTTTCCACACAACAAACTGAAGAAAATTCGTTAAAAAATAGAAGATACAAAGTGAAGCAGAATACCGTAGGGACACCAAAAGCAGCCTCTCTAAGAACACTAAAAGCTATAAACATCCTATAAAATTACGTTATACGCAGTCAGTATACAAAAGAATCAAGAAAAAAATGGTGCAGTCCCAAAGAACAATACCCAAAAGCCGAACCCAATTCAGATTTGAAGAAAAAAGGAGTTTTCCTGAAACTCTTAAAAGTGATGGAAGCCCAAGGAAGGCAAAGTGAATTTTGTCTTTAAAGTTGCCTTACTCCTTATCCTTTTTTTTCCAAAAATGTGGTTGTTTCTCTTTTTCCATATAAACCAAAAAAGGGTAGAAACAATACAATCAAGAGAGTTTTAGCCTTTCCTTCCCTAAAAGAAAGGGCATCCTCCATAAGAAAATAATCACAAGAACTCGGAATGGCCCATGAGATCTTCGATTCTTGACAATTTGTAGCCCATAAACTTGTAGCTAACAATCAATGAAGAAATAGATTAGTGGAAGTCTAAACACCTTTTTTACACATTGTACAACAACAGGGAGAAAGACACATGGAAATTTTTGAGAAGTTCCTTGGAACACCAGATAACATTCTAATGTGGTGCTCAGAAGTTCATATCAAAGCCCATAAAAAGCTATTTATCAAGATTTTCTTTATTCTTTTCCATCTGAAACTTGCTGTTTGAAATGATCAAATGTTTTTGTTTTAGGAAGACTCTGGATGGCAGATGCTTCACTTTGCAATTTATTTTCTCTCCATCTATAGTAGAGTGCTTGATTCTTCATCATCTTGTTCGCACTTGGGCTGGACTTGAAATTTTCTTAAGCAACTTGAATGACTGGTTGCCTAGGTATTTGTCGTGAATGCTTTGGCTGCTTGATAATGTATCTTTAGAGAAGGATTTTAGAGTTTGGAAACGTGATTCATCAGGTTGTTTCCTGCCTAGTTCTGTCTTCAATAGGCTTACCGATGATTCTTCTTTTCCCCCAATTCCAACCAGCTTGGATAATATGGAAAGCTAAAGTTTAGTAAGGTTCAATTTTTGGTTGGTCATTGGTTCATGAAAGGATTAAAGCAAGTAAGGCAAAGATGGTGGTCTAGGTTGTTATCCCTAATTGGTAAGTTATGTGGAATATAGATTTGCAATGCATCCATCATTTATTTCTTCATTGTTCTACAGCACTGAGATTAAGGTCAAATTTTAGTGAAGCTGGAATTTCATGGATGTTGTGGACGACTTTTATTTTTTTATTTGTTGAGGAACATTTTGCTTTTGGTGGAGGCGAAAAAGCTAGGCTTCTGTAGGTATGTAGTGTGTTGGCTGTTTTCAGGTCTCATGGAGAGAAATAAAAGGATTTTTGAAGAGGTCTCTGAACAGGAGGATGATTTTCTGCAGGACAGTCTGTCTTTTTGCTTCTTTGAGGACTTTGGTTACACAATTTCAGGATACCCCTTTTTCATTTTTTCATAAAGATTAGAAGGTTGTGTTAGTTTAAGTCTTCGGTTGTCTTGGGCTTCATTGACCTGTACTGTTGGACTTCCCCATGGTGGACTGCTGGTTCACCATCTTTGCATCATGTACTTTTATGCATAAAATCTTCCTAATGTTTCTTATCCAAAGCTAAAAAAGGCACCATGTTTGACCTTGGTGTATGAGAAGCAGAATCAGTTCCAAATAGTAGGTAGTGTTTTCTCTTCCTTTTTTTTTTTTTTAAATTTTTTCCTTTCACAGGAAACTCAAAAGCATACCTACCATTAAAAGGAAGATGTGGAAACTGTGGACCAGTAGTCCATCTAGACAACAGAAGCATCCAACTAAAGGGGTATCAAACTACACAAAAATAGAAATAAAAAATAAAACTCGAAAACTATTGAATGTAAACTAATGATAAAACAGCCATATTCCAAAATCAAAGCATAACCAGGAAACAGAAAAATTAATGCACAACTTCTCTCTAGTTTAAGTGAATAATGTCGGTAGTGTTCAATCAATACCTTTACAGTGTTGGATATGGCAGAAGCATTTGTTCCACAAGGCCAAAGGCCATATTCAGCCAATAACCCGAGCATGGATGACATAAAAATATATCTCTCATCCTCAGCAACCTAGAAAGAAAAAATTTACCAATTGTAGTTTACCACGATGTATTCTTTTTTAAACAACAAAAAGAGAGAAGTAATAGTCCAAAGCATGGAAAAAGATAAAATTATTATTATTATTATTATTTAGTCAAAATATTTCAAGAAACACAGAGAAAAAATTTGCATTTACAAACCAATTCATCTCAGAAATTTCCCACACGGATGTGTTAATATACTGAATATAAACAGTTGCTCAAAAAAAAATCTCCAGCAGATTTAAGTTGAGAAATGCAAAAAAAGGAATAACTTTAAATTGGTTTTTGATATGTAAAAAAGTATCTTTACAATTAATGAAACTTAGTTTGCATGCAAGGCAAAGCTAAGGTAAGTCTCCTTAGGTTGCCTTATGTTAGCACTCACCAGCCTTAAGAAACAGAAACTTTTATGTAACGCATGCATGATAAGTAACAAGCTTATGAGCTACACTATATCTTCATTTACAATTCATTGACATTTTCTTCATCTTTTCCATGTCAGCACAAACAGACAAATAATTGGAGGACCTAACCTTAACTTGTTTCAAAAATTAAGGAATGATTGATAACTGCAATTCTTAAAATCAAAAGAAAATATCAATATCACGGCAATACAAATAGTGCAATAAGAGGACAAATTATTTGTTGGATTTCGTAAAAAAGGAAATACTATGAATGGAAAAAAGAAGATAAAAAAGTGAACTAGTGATAAAATGATAATATAACCATATTGGCAAACGTTAGGGCAGAAAATGGATATAATTATTCTTTAAACCCAAAATGAAGGCCAAACTAGTTATCAATTAAGAGAGAACTTATTTTTCTGCGGAAGGAATTGGTCTTAGAGCATTATCATGGTTGACAACCCACAAACTTTCTCATCTGAGTGAAATCCTCTATCTGTCATAAAACATCAGGACAGACAAGGCCAAAGCTAAAGTAAATTGGTCAGCGTACTGTCTGATCATTCTGTTCAATCAACTTCTCTCATTGTAATACGAACCTAGGATACTAACATGAGATTTTATGTTAACTTTTTGTTGAAAAGAAACAGAATAAAATTTTGGAAATTTATCCAACCAGACAACCCCTTCCCCGATGAAATTCAGTTAAAATTAACAAAACGCGTTGATTTAATTTTTACCCTGTCTCATTTGTTTTTCCAATTGAGCAGCCACAACTACCTGGAATCTTGAAAAAATATAAATAATAAAATGGAAGGTTTATCAAAATCAAATAAATCAAGGTGATTTGCCCCCCTTGAGACAAAAAATCCCTCTTCCACCCTTTAAGTCTTCTCCCCATTGTTTCTACCACCAGATTCCAAAAGCACATATGTGTTAGATTTCCCATCTAGAGGTAGACCCAGGTTCTTTAATGGCCATCTACCAACGGAACATCCTATTCTATTAGCCCACACTGATTTAGCATTTTGTCACCATAAAATTTCCAGTAATCTCCACAAATTTGTATTTAAACTGATCTATCTCTAATTTCTCAACTTCCCAAACCTTAATTCTCCCATCATAACATCAACCTCATAAATTTTCTCGAGCAACTTCTGCATGAAGTTCTTTATTCTACCCTTCCAATTTTTCTCTAATAAAACTCACCTGGCCCACATTTAAAAACTTCCTAGCGCTGAACCTCAGCTTCAACACCATTCCTTGACATTCTACTTGAACAAATGATGATCCAACCACACATTTCCAGATCTTAGAGGAGTGAGGCCCAATTAAACAAAATTAGTATCAGGTCTAATTGGAAATAATCACAAACCACCCTTAATAAAGCTTCCGTCTTACATTATTAAAATTTCACCCCATTCGGGAAAAAATAGAAAAAAAAAAAAAAGTATATCCAGCTTAGAAGAAACAACATGAGCTCAAAAAAGAAATATTCACATCTTCATCATTATCAGCATCTATTTGTTTGGCTATGCTCAAGTACGATCTCACCATTTTAAAGTTAACACAGCAAAAAAACACATAAATAATAATGCTAAGAAAGAAAAGGGATATATAGGATCTATTATTTACCTTTAAATCATGAGTCAATTTTAAATTTTCTTCAAGATCACCTTTTCTCTGAGCCAAGTCATTTAAGGCAGAAGTTACTGCTTCATTTTTCTTTTCATCAATTGCCTATCACTCCAAACAATGTCATTTTAGATTTCAAGTTCATACAAATTATAGTCTCCAAGTTGATAATTCAAAAAGCCAACGCAAGAAAAAGAATACTATCTTTCAAGAGATTGACAAACCATCCTTAACTCAGAGAATTTCCTCTCCAATGTATACTGCTCATTCAACAACTGCAACTCCTGATATCATAAACATAAATAAAATTCAACATATGTATAGTTGCATTAACTAGATAACTATTTATATGAATAAGACATGTAGAAAAACGTTAAAACCTTCAAACAAGCAATAGCAATTTGTTGACGGAGATTCTGAATCTCCTCTTGTTGTGTTTTAGTCTGCAAATAAAGTTCCTGCCATAAGCTATTGCGTAAGAGAACAACAAGCTTCATTGCAATTTTATAATGAAAATTTTGAATGAAAAATGTAGGAGACAGTACCATAGCCTCTTTATCTTGATAATAATTGAAATTGTCTTCTTTCTCTTTACTTGGAGCAAGATGTGTTTCAAAACCATGAGCACTGAAGTAATCATATGTTGATATTTAAACATTTAGTGCCATGCTTTAATAGAAACATCAAAAAAGAATTTGCCAAAGAAAAACTCTCTGATGAACCCTGGTACCTATTTAAGAAATCAAAGCTTTTAGTTTGAATGCCATCATTGTTAAGCCCGTGCATAGAATTCTTGCTATCAGACATTGCAGTGACAGTTCAGGGTTCTCTTCAAGGCAATTTCTGATCATGTAACAGCTAACACGTGCTGTTATCATTGAAAAAATCTTGCATTGGACCCCGTCTTAATCTCTTGTTCCATATTTTCTCGTCCAAAAGTTACCAAAAATTTTGCTTGATATGATTACGACTTCCAAAAGTTGGAGGGGGACTACCATGAATACATAAACAAAGGTGAAGTCAGAGTTTATTATTCTGATAACATGGTGATATAAAGAAACCAAAATCAAAGTACATGCATTGCAAACAGACATGACCAACAAGCTACATTAAAGAAAATAACACAATACAAGAAGAAAAGAAGAGAATCATCCCAAACCGTACTGCTCCAGTTCACAAAATAAAAGCTTCTCGATATTCAATCATGAATAGTTGTACTGAAACAGTAAGATAGAAATGCATTCTCCTATCTCAAGCTCCTCTTCTTCTATCACAAAACTAAGCATTAAATATGTCTGAAAAGGAGATCGCTAATAGTGTTGCTCCCTTCCAATCAATACATTTAATTTTTTTTTTCCTTTCTTCAGTTGTTGTTTAAAATTCTTCGTTATTAACAACTAAATTCGCCAGACGCCAACAGCCAACATATATAAAAGATTGAACATTTAACTTCTTCCAGTAAATGAAGTCATAATTAATGATGACTTAGCATCTGGACTGACTTACTATTGCTACGAGACAACATTTAATAACAAATATTCCAAAATTCCTTAAAATTACGGTATTTCAAATGAAAAGCAAGAAATGACAACAAAACCGAAATTAAACACAACCAAACATAATGCAGTAGTAACGACAAAACGAATCTTTACTTCATGCACTATCAAGAACGTATACATTTCCAAAGCGAACATCACTTAGGTTTCCAAGAAAGCAAGTCAGAATTGATAACCAGATGTTCAAATTTGGCAAGAGAACCCTGAAATTCGATCCAAATACAATTTTTCTGTTCTCAGGATCCGCAAGTTGAATCATAATCACCATAACCACAACCAGATATTGAAATGCAAATTGCTTATTTAGATTCGAAAAATCAAGAAAACGAATTTTGTTTACCTAGATTTTGAGGAAGCTGAAGACGTATGTGACTTCTGTGGAAGCTGAAGATGGAATGAGGAACTGAGTCTGAGATTTAGAGAAGGAATCGAAAGGATTGGAGTCTGTTAAGAAAGTTAAGTGACGGTCGTTGGGCTCAGCTGTTTAAACAATACTTAAATAATAGGACGTAGTAACGTAATAAAGTGTGAAAATGAGAAAGAAAAGGCCTTCATTTCTTATTTACACCCCTTAAGTTGGGCCAAACTATCAATACAGTAGTTTCAATTCAAAAACTAAACTAACGTCCCTGCATTTTAACGGCGTTAACCAAAATGGCGTGTGTCGATTGCCTTAGGTTTCGTAAATTACAGTAAAACCCTAAATATTTCAAACACCATAAAATTGTTTTAAAATTGATTGTTTATGTATTATAAAAACTATTTTCATAAACTACATATTTATTAATATATTTAAATCAATATCAAATCATACGTCGTTTTTAAAATTTAAAAAAATTAAAATCATCCATATACCCTCACCAAATTTTGAAAACAAAAACTCAAAATATATAAACAAATACCATTATATATTTTTATCATTTGTTTTAGGTTAATCATATATTTGTCCACTCATGAATTTCATCATATCTCAAGATCTTGGCTCTCTAGTTTTCAAAATCCTATAGTAATAAAAACGAGACATTTATGCTAAAATTGTCTATAAATAGCACATTTATCCCATTGGTATAAGACATACCTATGAATGAAAAACAAAATTGTTTCTCCTCTCAAATAATCCTATCTCAACATTTCTGTTTCTCTTTCATTATTACTTTTGCTTCTCTCTTCCATTCATTCACTTGCTCACAGCCATCCCAAAGCACAAAACTTCTATTCTCCCCATAGCCTTTCACCTTAATACAATGTACTTTAATATTATTTCATCTATTAAACTTATTTGTTTAACCTGAAGCACGCTTTCACCTAAATTATAATAAAAACAACATCTAATTATTAATCAATGACTCAATATCTGTTAAAGTTAAGTTAATTTGATAAATTTATGAATTAAATTAAAGTATTAAAATTATTTATTTGTAATATGTCGGGGTTTTACAATAATTCTTAAACGTAAGGGATCTGAAATGAATTTTGTGTTAATTGACTTGACTAACGGCCGTTAACTCAAGGGAGTTAAGTGTTATTTTATAAAACTACTGGGTTTGCATGATATCACCAAACCTGAGAATATCAAGAAACCCTTTTATCATGTCAAATTGGTCTACGATGTTAATGGGAATTTACCTGCCTGAGTCTGAGATTCTTTCGTTACGCACGCGCAACGCCTTATTACCCCGTAAAGCGCTTATCTTGGTCGTTGGAACCCATCATTTATTTTGATTTTGAATGAATCTAATGCTTTAAAAGAAGGGCTTTGCACATCGACAATCCTGAGACTTGGTCAACTAAAATAGCTGACCAGATGACGCTATTTACACCAATTTTTTTTATTCGGACACCCAATTTTTTAAGACTACCTTTTTTTATTATCCCATTATTAAAATTGAAATGTGATATATAAATCTATGGGCAAATGTCACAGAGTACCCCTACGTTTTAGCTTATTATCGTCCAGAAACACTGTTTGCTTCTTTTCATCATGCAGTACCCCTACTTTTTCAAAATTCATCACAAACCACCCTTCCGTCACTGTTGCCGTTAAATGACATCACTATTCCATCCAAAACTATTACAATTACCTAAATACCCCTAACTGTAGATTTCATCCAAGAAAAAAATTAATTGAAACAAGAATGCAATGAAAGGACTTAAACCCATGACTTCGAACTATCACAAAAACTTTTAACCATTGGGCCATACAACTTTTTTAACACTAAAAGAACAAAAATATATTTAAACAATAGAGCTTCTTATTGTACTTTATTAATTTTTTTTGTTTATAGTGAGTAGAAAAACCATAAATTTATTAATTTATTTTTTACTTATATTTATTTTAATATATTAATTCTTATTAATAAAAAAATAAATTAATAAATTTGTGGTTTTTCTACTCACTATAAACAAAAAAATAATGATAAAGTACAATAAGAAGCTCTATTGTTTAAATATATTTTTGTTTCTTTAGTGTTAAAAAAGTTGTTTGGCCTAGTGGTTAAAAGTCTTTGTGATAGTTTAGAGTCTTGGGTTCGAGTCCTTCCATTGCATTCTGTTTCAACTAATTTTTTTCTTGGATGAAATCTACAGTTAGGGGTATTTAGGTAATTATAATGGTTTTGGATGGAATAGTGATGTTATTTAACGGCAACAGTGACGGAAGGGTAGTTTGTGATAAATTTCGAAAAAGTAGGGGTACTGCATGATGAAAAGAAGTAAACAGTATTTCTGGACGTAATAAGCCAAAATATAAGAGTACTATGTGACATTTGCCCATAAATCTATCCATCTGTATTTCAAAAATGATAATATTAGGTATATAACTAAATTGTACAACCTAATTTATATAATCTGATATGAAACAAATTCACATAAAAATAAAAAATAAATTAAATAAATTTTACTAAATAATGCGGGATTCACACATGCAATGACTTTACGTCAAGTAAGGTTGTATAGATTAAGTTATATAATTTTGTTATATATCTACCAAAAATAATCTCATATTCTTCCCTGCATTCCCCAAATTCTAGACTTTCTATGATTTGGGATTGAAGACAAATAAAAGAGGTAATCATACACAATCAAATGAAGAAATTATCAAGGAGTAATTAATTGCAAATAATCAACCTTATGAAGAACTTTGGCCAATCAACATTCCTATTCTTGCCCATGAATAACTACAACATCATATTTTGATCATAACTCCAGCCATGGAAATAATGTACTTCATATACAAAAGATAGGTTTGGCATAAATAATTTGTATGATAATTGATCTGCTAAATGAAATCTACAACGTGAGAAGAGAGACGATTCTTTTCTAATTTTATTTTATGATATTTTAATAATAAAAGTGTTTAAAAACAAAAGTGAAAATTTTGAGTACAAATATCCTCATTTCAATTAAAAGAATAATATTACATCTACAACACATTTACCACCAACCTTTCTTACAATTTAATAAATAAAAAAGTTCTAAAAACTAAATCTAACACCATTAGATTTATTATAACCTTGTTTACAGTAAATTCTGCTTGTATGATTTTTTTTAAATTAATATATTTTAATTATATAATTAAAATTTTTATGATTGTATAAGGTAATATAGAATGGCATTTCAATTATATAAAACAAAAATAGTGTAATATCATACACTACCCCTTATGTTTGACATAATATCATCTAAAAATATAGTTTTGTACTTGTATTATTTCATTCTTTACTGTTTGTGTTTTTGTATCACCTAAGTCCAATTGACTAATTTTCTTTACTTTTTCACAAACTAAATTACGATCGAATAATTATTTATGATGAAAATGAAATCTTTGTTATCCCATACTTATAGAATCTCTAGGTCCAGTTGATAAAAATGTATTTTTCTGTTTATGTAAAAACAAACAGAATTAGTAAATTAGATTTTGATGATACAAATACACAAATCTTAAGGATTAAAATAATATAAATACGAAATTATATTTCAAGATGATATTATGTCAAACTTTAGAGGTATTATATGATATTACCCAAACAAAAATACTTTTAGTAGTTTTGTTTTAAATATTATAATAAAATATATATTTTCTATAATCTTTTAAATTGATATAAAATTATAAGAAACCATAGTTTAGGGATTTATAGTTTCTAAAATAATATATAAAGGTGTTGGTGTTATAAGGGTACTTGACGATTCCTAGTTATTAAGATATTTCATTTTTTTTTGGGTGAACCCTGAAACTTTTGGCTTTCATGTAAATAAAAATATTTGAATGCTTTATCTCATCTATAGTTCTCTAAGATAATCTTATAAAATTCATTTATGAGAGATTTGTATGTAACCTAAAATTTAGTTTTTAAACATTAATTAATATCTATCATCCATTCTATACAATAATTATTGTAATACTTTTAAAGTTATTTAATTATCTCCTGACTTAGTCTCGCATCAAATCCTTTAATTATAAACAAATAAATTTTAAAAAATTATAGACATCCTAAATGAATCAAACTTAAAATATAAATATTAATATTTTATATTTGAGGATAAAGTTACTAAAAAAATAAATTTTGTAATATTTAAATACTTCAAAATTAATTTTATCAAATGATTGATTTATAAACACTTCCAATATGTCAAATAAAATTTTAAGTAAAAATAACATTAACAAGAATATATTGGCGGGGGGCTCATGCTACCGTACGCCATGCGTTTTCCATGTGCCCTGTATTGTGGTGGTACCCTTTTCTTTAGCTGCCATTGGGCAGGCAGCAAAAGACTAGCCTGCAGACGCAGGTTTTGGGATACCGGGACAATAAAAAATATGCACTGCTTCAACAGTGAAAAACGTAAATATAAAATTTAAAAATGAGTTTTTAAAAAAAGAAAAGTGGTCAAATTTTGAGAAAAATAAAAAAATATAAAGAGATTAGTGGTTTAGAAAACTAATATTTTGTTTAAGATGATTACATATAATTATATAGTTACTTATTCAATTCCAATTTTATAATTAGTCCATAATGATGAAAAATATTATTAAAAAAATTCAAAAAATATAAAGAAATTAGTATTTTAAATTTTTTGATTTGAAATGTTAAAAAATAATTTTATATGTTCAACTATAGTAACATAATTATTCGGTAATAATTAATTAATTCATTATTTTGTACATAGTAAAAAAGGTCAATAAAATAGATACATTTACTAAAATATGTAATTTTGGCGGTTAGACATGAAATTACAAATACATAATTATTCTCAAATTATTCAAATAATTCTTTCGATGCCTTAAAAAAAAGACAAAATAAATAATTATATTGCGCAAAAAATCACATATACAATAGATAAATTTTGATATTATCATTATTTAATTCGTGAAAAAGTGCTAAAAAGGGCAAAAAAAAAAAATAGTGCGCAAATGAAATATAACAAAAAAATTATACTTGAAAAGTGCCAAATATTGGAGTCATACCACGGTGCCAAAAAACGCATCATTCCTGTCTTGAACCTCACTTTATATTCCAAAAAAACACTTTTTATAACTCGAGATCTTGCTTATACAAGTCGGGAACAAGCATATACTTTTCGGACGACTCCGATTCCGCTCCCGGTCATTGAACACGTGGTCATCCTGATAACTAAATTCTAATTGCTTTAGTTAAGTGCAATGAGGTACAGAGGTAACAACAATTTCGTATTCGTTTTACAGTTGGAGTGCAACGGGGCATAGCATATCTATGTATTCAATCCCTCAAAGAGCTTCTTTAATCTACCATATGAGATGGAACTTTCTGCAACATAACTAGATTTTTGGCTTTTTAGTTCTGTATGGTAAGAAGCTTTCCCTTGTTTATGAAAGCTAATAAGAAAAGCAAAAGCTTCCTAGGACCATGCAGTGACAAATTTCTTAGCAGAGTTCCCTTTAGTTAGAATATGCGGGCCCTTCAATCTCATTGATTATGGCAGCATTGCCACAAAACATGAGCAATCTGTTACTCAACCATAATCTAGTAATTAAATTTGTCAACTTAGCTGCTTTACGAACGTATGTATAACAATGAAGACATCAGAATTGTTGTAATCCACTAAAACGATAGATTTAAAACCTGACATCAACAGATCTCTAATATGAGCTAATCTTATATAATCATCTTTAAGACTAGAAATTTGGCCAAGAAAAATGATACACAGAAGTCAGGACTTAACAATAAAGATTGACCACCTATTTTCAGTCATCTCATATTCTTTTTGTATCAACCAAGCAGGACCCTGAAATGAGTACTTAAAAAAGTATTTATTTCTCAAATCAACACCCACTAATTGTATAGGATGTATGAAGAAGATCATTGTCAACAGATGGTCCAAGCTACCCTGCCCCATACTTCGCTTCGAGGAAAATAATATATTGAAAAGCAAGCCTGCAGTCATCAGATCTCCAAATAACAAATCTCACAAGGAAAAAACTTTGCTTAATAAGTTTCGAACATCAAAGTAATTACACATAGGCATAACAGGTTCAATGCTTTGCCTAGTTTCAAATCTAAAGCAAGACTTTGAAAAGGAAATTTCAGACTCCTAACTTCTGCTAAACATATGCTACCAGATTGTAAAATCCTTGAATGCAGAAGTATATATATTTAGTGCTGCAACACGAGATATATATACATTCATAATCATCTTTTGGATTAGGGAGCTTAGAAAGCAACAGCCCAGAAATTGGTCTGTTTGGACTGAAAGAAAACCTGAAAGGTCAGATGATTCCGTTGGAGGAAAACCTGGACATTTACTCTTATCTGATGTAGTTCCACACTTTTATTTTTCTGAAGGAAATTTGAGACACCTTGGTTTTATAAGGAATAATACACCACTGGCTATAAAATCCATGACTTGCACAGTGATAATTATGTATTTGAAAAGGGACCTTAGGTCAGAACCCAACACCATAGAAGTTGGTTTAAAAACAAACATACCTGGAAGGTCAAATGATCAATAGAATACGAGTCTATAAGTTCCATTACACAACAAAGTAACTAGTTGAGAAACCGTTTGCTTTTACACTACATACCTAGAATATTCTATTAAAAACTTACATGTACCCCAAGCACAATCCTTGACTAACACTGAACTAAAGACAAATTCTGAAGCTGGTTAACTAGCTACGAAGATGCGCATCAAATTCCTGTCCTTAATTTAAATACATAACATATCCAAAAACATAATTTAAGCTTGATGACAAAATTTTAAACAAGCTTGGTTTCTTTTGGTTAAGGCCAAATGATCGATAGCAGGAAAGACTATTAATTGTTGAGTAAATAATTGGAGAAACAATTTTAAATTCCACATCAGCATCACATTATGTCCTAGTAAGTTATTATAAATTCTGAACCTAATTGACTGTGAATTTGTCCTTGCAAACATGATATATACAAAACATAAAAGTTTAAGATGAAAATTTAAACAAGCTTTACCCAAGACCACCTCCAGTTTGCTTAGGCTTCTAGCTTAGCTCCTTGAACCAACACAACGAAGAATGTGCACCTTTATGATATCTCGCTTTCTCTCCATTCCTTCCACAAATTCGCAGATGCAACTGTCATCTTCTTCCACATGGTTCTGTTAGCAGACCACTCTCCACCTGCTAATCCTTATTTTACCATTCTTACAACATAAAACTTCTCCAGGCCATTTCCGCCCAAGCTCATCATGAAAACTAAATCTCTCAGGTAATTCAAGTCCGAAATCTTTCTTGACATACGATGGAACATACTGTAATATGAAAAAAGAATTTTATCATAGGAAACAATATAGTGACATAAGAAAAACATCATTCATGTAAGACCCTAATAAATTCAAGCCAACCAAAGAAAATAGGCCATGATCAATTAAGGTCCGCGCACTGAGAAACATCTGCTTATCTTTACAGATTTGTGCTCATCTCTACATGAGGGGAAGAATTCCAGTGTGCACTGAGACAACCCTGCTTATGTAGATAAGGATAATAACTCTTGGTTTAGCTCAAAAGCGCCTTAGACAGTATATAAGGGGCAACCAACAGGTCTCCAGGGACCAGAATTCTAGGGCAGCATAACATTAAACAGGGTGCTTGATCATGGCTATACAGGGAAAATAAGTCAAGCATCCACATCAAGCAAGCGGGATAGATTTTATCCAAAAGACAGCAATCACTATCACTTATTGACTATTAAGCAAGATCAAGTCTTTGGTAGTCTAGAATGTTTAAGGTATTAATAGGTAAAAACAGGACATGTAAAATCAGAAACAAATATAACCATAGCGGTAGGTTACAGTAGTCTAATAGTATTTAAGGTCTTAACAGACAAGTAGAACATGACATTTAAAATAATAGGCAACTATAACCAAAGAAAGGTTTCAGATGAGCTGAATCATTACCAATATATTTTTCGTAGTTTTGTGTGTTCTTGCCATGAAGCAAGCATTTTGAGATTTGACATACTTTCTTACTTCAGCACAATTCAACCCAACAGCAGCCTTTTGCTTGGATCGTCCTTGTCAAAATTAAACAGTAAGTTACAATATCCATACATACACATAGGATAACTGTTAAATTAGGAAGAGAAAATAATTAGTACATAATACTTACCGTTGTTTCTGCTAAAAGTCTTGCCTCTGTGCCTTCGGCTAGTTGCTAAAGCTATTACTTCCTCCTCCTCCTCCTCCTCCACCACCTCTTCTTCATGACCTTCACTATCATCATCATCATCATCATCATCACTGTCATCAGAAGGATCATCATCAATAATGATGACATCATCCTCATATTGTTCACTCTTTTCTGTCTCCTTTTTCCCCTTGTTATTATCCAGCGTCACATTCTCTATGTAAATGTGTATTCTGCCATTATTATCCTCCTTCAAACATCCAGAACTCCCTAGATTGGCAACGGTGAATAGACCAGAACCATCATATCGGAAAACTAAAATATCTCCGAGCATTATTTCATTGTCCTTAACAAATTTTTGCCAACCATTCTGCAAAAAACAACCTTCATTTGCAGAACCCACCTCCACATGCCAAACCTTTCCATTTGAGTATCGAGCAAGAACATGTGAGGTATTCTATTCATCTTAGCAACAAAATCATCCGGAATTTTCTGGAAAAGAAATTAGTTCAATTAAGTTAGAAAAAGCCAATCATAAGCATATAAACTATTATCGAAAATTTTGTTAACTAGTGAACTTTTTTTTCTGTAATTTTAAGATCTCTCTTCGTCTTCTCTGTGCTCCAACTTTCATATCCTATGACCAAATCCTAATTGTAGAACATTTCAAAAGTTAAACGAACAGTACTCTATACATCTAAAGGAAGCAGAACAGAACACTTTAAAAATGATATAATGCATCTCAGTATACTACTACATATCAATAGAAGCCCACTTAACAATGCTTCAAAAACGTCTAGACCTATAAAGATAAGAACTTTATTCAGTTTTGTAACCATCAACCATAAAAGCGTAAAGATCCAACCTTTATGTTTCAAACAAAACATATGATAGGACAAACGATTCCACAAAAATATCAGAGAAGTTTTTTAAAGAAAACACAAACTCAAAAAGAAAAAAAAATAAAAAAAGAACCCAAATGCAAAAGCACGGAACGAAGAGTTGTGTTGTATTACCCATCTATTATAGCAATGCTGTGTTGTGTAAACTTTGTAGAAGTCGACGGACATCATGTTGGACTGAGTGAGTACCATCTCGTCTTGGTGTTTAGGATGAAAAATTAAAGTGCAAGAGTTAACAAGAAAGAGGAGAAAGAGGAAATTAGGTTATGTTTGGTGGCCGACATTGTATAATATTATTTTTAATAATTACATTGTATTGTATTGTATTGTATTAATTAATGTTATGCATAATATAGTGGATGTTTGATGAAACATTGTACTGTACTATTTTTTATACTATACTATATTTATCTTTGGAGTATTTTTAAATTGTATTATATTATCTTTCATTTCAAAAATTAACAACATATTATTAAATAAATTAAATATTATTTTTATACCAAATTAAATAAATTAAATACTAAATAAAATAATTATAACCTCAATTATAAAAATATATAATCTTCCTTATATTTAATTTATATAAATTTAACAAAAATAAAATAAAAATCATACAAAAACCTTAAAAATAGCTATAGTTAAAGTTGTATAAACTTTTATAATGTAGTTTACAAAACAAGAATATTAAAAAAATTAATATTCTTATATAGTGTAAGGTAATGCGGTGGTTTTTCTCGGCATTAGATAATGTAACACATGTTACATTAAATTATGCAGTACATTATTTAATACAATGTAAAGTTTGTTCCAAACATAAGTATTGTATAAATTAATACAGTACAGAGTTTTTATACAGTACAGTGTGGACTGCCAATCATGCATTAAAGCACTCTTAAGAGCAAACTTGGGATTTTTTTGTACTCTCTGGTATGTATACAGAGGGACTGGCGCTTCTGGTCTTGCCATTTGTCAATGCGGTACACTCTTGCAAAATTGTAAGTTCTACACTCGATAAAATATTGTTGTGTGGTCCTCCACGTTGATGATTTGGCTTATCCTTTCTCTATTTTTCTGTAGAATATTAAGGAATGTCCAAAGATTAAAAAAAAAAAAATGATGTGGGTTTATCTAAAACATGATGCTTTGATAATTTTATGCTATAATCAACGGCGTCTTTTTATTCATGACTTTTCCGCAGTGAACACAAACTTTAATGTATATATAAAAATTGATTTAAACTCACCCAAGACAGTATGTATATGTTAAGGTTTCAGCTTGTCCAATACATTATCCAGTTGCTATATATCTAAAGATGTGTAAATTGGACATAATTTTATCATAAGATACTCCTCAATGTACATTTGTTATTTCGGCTTAAAACTTTGATCTAAAAGAGGACAAGAAATCTTCCTTGTTTTTAATATTTCACAAAACGTTGGCTGAAAACAGCTTTGTGATTATCGGTTGCACAGAAATTTCCCTTGCTGATACAATTGATGCTAGTACTCCTGGTAACGTTTGAGGCTTCCTCCTTCAGCCTTAATTTGTTATGTCAGATGATCAAATGTTCTTAGCTACCTACACCATGAAATTGCAATAATTTGATGCTTTGTTCATATTACCGGCATAATATTTGATTTCTGTAACTCTGAAACAGATAAAGGATTTGCACTTTAAGTCACAAACCAATAGAGAATTCAATTTAAGGTTCTTACTGTTTAGAGTCGAATACAAGGCTTTGCTAAAAGGATTTGGCTGTAGATGTCAGTTTTGATCATTCTATCTCAGGTCATCTAAGCCTCCATTTCTACTATTTATTGTAACAAACATATATATAGACGCAAACATTTGGCTGAAATGACAGCACAATCTAGATTATTCTTTGAACCCAGAAATTGAAGTTACACCTAACATCTTACAATGTTCCCAAACTCTTAGGACAGCCTTAAGTAAACCCCCATAGCTCATGCCTCCAAGCTTTTCAGACGCTAGAGGTACATCATCTTATTTATATTAAATTATTCATTTTCACTAGTTTATTAAGCTTAAAGTGGAAGTCCTTGTTTCAATTTGCTCCATTTGTTACTTGTCTTTACTGGATTTGCTATTTATCACACTGGCCCAAATTCATTCCACAAGCCTAAAAATTTATTGGGCCAATTTTAGTTTAATTCTATTATTTGGATTTTTATCGCACAAGTTTAACTCATTATTATTATTAACAACTTTTTAAAATTGAATTAATGGAAGTATTTTCAAATTATAGTAAAATAATAAAAAATCCAGTACAACAAAACAATTATATATGATGGTTTTACTAGAAAATTAACTTCTAAGTCACAAATAAAAAGATAATAAAAGCTTTTTTTTTTCTTATCATGATCAAACAAAGTTGATATAGATTAGTTAGGATTAGATCCAATATATTATGATTTTTATATGCGTGTTATATATATATATATGTCTTCATTTAGATTTATATATTCAGATTTATTAAAACTTCAATTTAATTCAAATTCGTTTATATTTCAAACAATAACAAATACCCCCTTAATTTATGAAAATTAATGGAGCAAAAGATTGCTTTTCCCCTTATCATTACTTCTTCATTCCACTAGAGTAGTTAGCAGGAAGGAGTCGGTCATGATTGTATGAAAGATATCCATACATAGATTGAGAAGGGATGACAAAACAAAACTTGCAAGAAAGTTGATGTCAATTTAATCCATTTGCAAATTGGTTTGGTTTGGAATCATTGAATTGGGTTAGGCTTTCGGAACTCGTGATTTACTCACCATCGGTAATTTAAATTAAGTTTTGTTTATGTAGAGAATTTAGTTTTTATTATAAGGAATGCTAATCTTATAAACTTTGTATAAAATTTATGTATATAAATTGATGTGATATCACTTATTTATTTATATATAATCACTTTGTATTAAATAAATAGATTTTGTACATGCACTAATTCATTCACTTTATGATATATCAATTTGTATATAAAGTTTGTAAGACTAGTATTATTATTTTATTACACGTAATTTTATCAGGTTAGTAAATAATTTAATGTAATTGACCTTTAAATTAAAATTAATTAATAATATATTTAATATTAAAAAATAAATAATTATTGCATTAGATTAGTTATTTATTTTTTGAAAATTTGTCCTCACCCGAGATTAGGATACGAACTGTCACCGATCATCATTGATAACCAGTAATTTATATTAAAATAATACTATATCTACAACTAAATTTTACAACCAACTATTTACAACCTGAGTTGACAAAATTATACTGGACATATAATTTCCTTTTTTTATTTTTTATTTTTTATTTCTCTATTGAATTTTTACTAACTCGGATTATAAACAATAGGTTATATGTGTAATATTTGTTGGGAATATTTATAATAAATTTAAATAATATAATCAAACAATAATATATTGAAGAAATTATAAAATATAAATTAGATTAACATAATAATATATTAAATAAATAGAACAAGAAATATGTGGCCTGAGCACTTGGGAGGCATGTCGAAGGCATTGTCCTAAAGCCAAAGAGTCCTCCCCTCATGCGGGTCATATCGGTACTCAAGGACTCCAAGATACAACCCAGTGCTCATAGCCTATCTTCTCGATGAGCACAATCACCGGAAGAAAATAACCTGTTTTTATGTGTCGCGGTTACTCAAAATATAGAAAATAGTTAAATAATATTCACCTTCTAATGTTAGAACCATGAGACTCCTTTATATAATAATCTCGTAGCTTAGGTAACTTACCAATTAATTCTTGTAACTCCAAAGCCATAAGTTCTTAATAAAAACATGAACGTTACAAATAATAAGTGTCGTAACTCATGTTTTTATTATACTTGTAACGTATGAAATTAATCTCAAAATAAATTTTGTAACTCATGATGTAAATATTTGTTTTAAACCTTTTATCTCTAGAGGTGGAACCAATCCCCATGGGGATGGGGCCTCGCAATTCCCCAACCCGTTTGGGCCGGGGATGGGGAGGTAAAAATGGGGAATGGGGTGGGGATGGGGATAACAATTTTATCCAAAATTAAATGGGGATGGGGATGGGGATTATGCTCCAAGCCCAGCCCGGCCCGCTCCCCGAAATTAGAATATAATATATATATATAGTAATCTAATACTTAGACCCTTGTTACTTAGACCCTTGTTATCTCCCCTCTTATAAAACTTAATGTCCCGCCTACTTTAATAAAACCCAAGCCCAACCTAGCCCACCTTTGTTTGCCTAAAGATTTATTTTAAGGAGTTGATTGTCTAAAGATTTATTAATATTTATTTGTAGGTATGTTGCTTAAGGTTTATAGTTGTAATTTAAAATATGTTTTATTTTAAAGTATAAATTTTGAAAGTTAAAATTTTAATTTTTTAACAAGTAAATGGGGTTGGGGATGGGGATGGGGATGCATTTTGGCTTTGGGGATTCCCCATCCCTATCCCCGATTTAAAAAATTGGGGATTAATAAGGGATTGGGATTGATATTTTAATTGGGGACGGGGATGGGGATGACATTCCCACCCCCAACCCGGCCCGATTCCACCTCTATTTATCTCCAACAGTCCCCCACAAAAGGTTTAAAACTTTAAAGCTTTATAAAATAAAATATTAAGATAAAAATACTCATAAAATAAAAACTATATATAAAGAGCAACCTTCTATTATGCAATGTGTATAGGTACCTTTAGGGTTTGAACCTACACTTAGTGTTGATAGTATCTATTTGAGAAACCTGAGTGAAAAAAGTCTTGAACTCGATTTCTTGACCAAATTTCAAAATATCACACACATAATATCAATGAAGACATGGTTTTGGCGGGTTAGCGCTATTAATAGTCATGCGCTCAATCTTGATTCTCATGAGAGTTTTAGAGAACAGCCAAATTCTCACAGTCGCAGCTCTCACGACGCTCTCACTTAGGTGAGTCCTTAAAAGGTATATGTGACCTATACCTCGCAAGAGTATCTAGTCTTTGGACTCATTCAGGATAAATATCCTTCCTAACATCACATATAACAAGCACTTTGCCATAGGGATGAGCAGGATCATATCTCCTCTAAGATATGTCAAAATAGTTGTGCTAAACAAGTCACACAGTATGGATTGTTCTTACCCATTGAACCTCCTTCATGGGATCTCCAATCACAGAGATTGGGTTACTTCCCTAGGTGACTCCCTTCGGGTTTACGCACATCCCTCGATAATTTAAATAATTAATTAGCATGCTGAAAATCTTTATAATTGCACAAAATCTCTCATTGATTTTATCTTTGAGAATTTGTTCCCATTATTTTGATGATTGCTTCCAGTAGCTCTCTTAAATAATATTAAATATTTCACAAAAAAAAAATGTTAGAGAGCATAAGAATATCAAAGGCACAATAAAAAAAATTGAAAGAGCACTTAATCACCTCATAAGTAATAATATTTTCAAACTCATATACAAAATTAATAATCATTTAATAATTTATAATATCATTTTTTTCCTCAAAATATCATAAAACATTAACAATCATCAAATAAAGAAAACCCCACATTAAGTAACATTTTAAATACACTAGTAATAACTCCATAAAATATTAATGCACTAATTTGTTAAATTTTAAAACTCATCAAAATAATAACTACACTCAAATCATTGTCATCTTAATTGTACAAAATTAAAAACTAAAATATGAAACCGCTTAAAAACTAGAAACCCCATATTAAAAAATATTATTTCAATCCTCACATTAATAAGATATTTATTGTTAAAACTGCAAATATAATATATAACTCATATATGTATTTAATAATAATCATTAGCATTTATGCTACAATTTCATTCAATACAACCACATAAATTATCATAATAATCTATTAGTCTTCTTAACATACTCTAATAATCAATTATTTAGATATCATCATCTAATATGCATGATAGCCATAAGAAACTATGACTTAATAGCATACTATCATACATATAAGTTTCTAATAAACACATGGAAATTTGTAACAAAAAAAATTAACACATGCAAATAACATACACATCGAATTCTAAATCAATTTATAACAATATGCAATAAAGATCAATAATTATCTAGCTCTAAAATAATGACACTCTTAATTAGTAACCTATAAAATTAATCAAATCATGAATAATATGTAATAGATATTAGTGGGAAGGATTTTTATCATTGAAATATTTATTAAACCATAATAAAACTATTAAAAGGTCTTAATAATAAAACCACTATACAGTACAACTCATTTATATTCTTTGAAATAAATAAGAAAAATTTGAATAACCAGTCACATACCTTCATGTCTTTAACTTAATAAAGACATTTATTTACTCGTGTTGTAAAATAAAGCTTTATTTAGAAAGAAAGTTACACATTGAAGCCACCAACTCTTTAACGCTAATAAGGCTAGATCTGCAAGATAATAGCAATTATCATGTATTCACTATCCAAAAAGCTTCAAATATGTGAAATTAACTCATATCATGCTCCAAACTAGACATTCACTTCAGTTCTTCATTGCAAGGAAAAATAAAAGAATTTACACATGCAAGTATATATCACAATATAAACTAGAATAATTCACTAATCATATATAGCATAGTAAGGCTAGCTATATTCAAATTATGAACAAAAATATAAAACATGATAGAGCAAAGATCTACAGCATACATTATATGATAAACAAACAAACAAAATAATTAGCAAAATCTATCACACTTGTGATCCTCTCATATTTAAAATATAAATAAAATATAGATGAAGCTAATAACTATGTAGATGTTTATAGCCGTGGATCTAATAAGAAGTAGAATGTACAAACTATTATGAAATAGTTTGTGCAAAATAAGCAATCAAAAAATAAAAACATAAGAATATGCAACCAATTAATATTATCCAAATAACTAACCAATCATATAAAATATTCTTTGGCTTTAGATTGTTGGGAAAATTTATAATAAATTTAAATCATATAATCAAACAATAATATATCGAAGAAATTATAAAATATAAATTAGATTAATATAACAATATATTAAATAAATAGAACAAGAAATATGTGGCCTGAGCACTTGGAAGGCACGTCGAAGGCATTGTCCTAAAGCCAAAAGAGTCCTCCCCTCCTGCGAGTCATATCGATACTCAAGGGCTCCAAGATACAACCCAGTGCTCACAGCCTATCTTCTTGATGAGCACGATCACCGAAAGAAAATAACATGTCTTCATGCGTCGCGGTTACTCAAACATAGAAAATAGTTAAAGAATATTCACCTTCTAATGTTATAACCAAGAGACTTCTTTATATAATAATCTCGTAGCTTAGGTAACTTACAAATTAATTCTTGTAACTTCCAAGCTATAAGTTCTTAATAAAAACATGAACGTTACAAATAATAAGTGCCATAACTCATGTGTTTATTATACTTGTAGCGTATGAAATTAATCTCAAAATAAATTTTGTAACTCATGATGTAAATATTTGTTTTAAACCTTTTATCTCCAACAATATTTGCCTTATTAATTAATTTATTGGGACAATATTAAAATACCCTCCCTAGTTTTGACTAAATTTCAATTAAAGAATAATTATAAATTTTTAATTCATCGCACCTTTCAACTTGTATTAAAATTATTATCTAATATTTTTCGTTAAAATTTACATTTACAGTCGAGATAATATAGAATTTTTGGAACCTAAAAGTTTACGGTCCAATTCAAAATTTATATTTTTGGTTAAAATGAATTAAAAAAATTAAAATCCATTGATAAAAAGGAATGGCCGCCACCAACTAGGTAACCGAAGCCTCTTCACGCAAACAATCAGACGGTTGTCCAACACCGATTTACAAGTGGTCCCCATATTCCCTCTCCCTAGCAGCTCTGCAGAAGCCCTCATCAGCTGATTTTGTAGTGTCTCTCTGATTCTGTTTTCTCATGGCCATTATAAACCCCAGATGAGAAACCAATAATCACTGCGGTTCTGCTATGAGGCTTTAGACTTGATTAACTCAACTCAATACCATGAACATGGGCATTTTGTCCTAGAGCTATCGCCGGTGGAGGTGCCGCCGTCGGAGGCGTGGCCGAAAAACGGCAGGCAGGGGTGGCATTCCTTGTGTATAATCTCCCCGCGCAAACCAGGGTTAAACAAAAACGAGGAGATACCGAGGCGTGACAACACATGCTTTTTAGGAGTGGCACCAGTGAGGTTGTTGCCTGCAACGTTGAATGTTTGTAGAGAGGACTGGTTCAGAGGAGGTATCGAACCATTAAACCGGTTCAAATCGAAACGCTGAGAGATTAACCGCTATAGTGAGAGGCTAACCCTTTTTGGAGTGGTCCAGTAAGATTGCTGTGAGACAAATCCAAAGATTTTAATCATGATAGGGCATGAGATGAGGCCAGACGCACTCAGAGACGGAGAGATTAAGGATTTTTTTTAATTTTTTTTTAATTTTTAAAGGTTTGGGGAATTTTAAGGTTTTTTTCCTTTATCTATTATTTGGGTTTTGTTATTTGGAAATTACGATTTTTTTAATTGTATGGATTATATATCAAAAGATTAAAATTGTTTTTTTTTTCATATTTCTCATTAAAATATTTTAACGAATGATGATTTTAAAATAAGCGTGATTGATTAAAAACGTCTAAACATTCTCTACTTAAAATTAAATTAAAATTTAAACGTATTTACAGGTATTGTTTTATAATTTATTTTATTAATATTTAATTACAATATTTTAATAGTGCCTGGGGGTTAACGACTTCACAAATAACTGTTTGTACAACAAATTTATAAGATTCTATTGTGGTTGAGGATTTTTTTAACTGTACATCCTCATAAATAAATTTTAAATTTTCATTAAATTTTTGTTCAAATTTTAACAAAATAAATTAATAAATAAAGTTATCACCTCAATCGATCGAATATAAAATATTTATCTCCCAATTATTAACCTGTATTTTTCTAGATTGCGTTTAACGAATCCCACACAATTTAAATGGATTGATATACATGGATACCCCGTCCACAGGTAATTTTAGGATGGGTTAATTATAATTTGCCCCCTGAGGTTAGGCCAAAAAAAAATTGAGGATCTCAGTTTTCTAAAACTCAAAATTACCCCCTGAGGTTACTGTATCACCGTTAGATTTAACGGAAAATGTATTAAATAGTAACTTAACGCTTTAGAAACCATTTAGAAAAGGGTATTATAATCTATTTTACTGCTTGTTAGTGTTAAGTTATTATTTAATACATTTTTTGTTAAATCTAATATTAGCATTAAGTTATTATTCAATACATTTTCCGTTAAATCTAACGGTTTAATACATTTTCCGTTAAATATAACGGTGCTACAGTAACCTCAGGGGGCATTCTTAGATTTCAGAAAACTGAGATCCTCAATTTTTTTTAGGCCTAACCTCAGGGGGCAAATTGGAATTATCCCTTTTAGGATACTTCACTGCCAGGCGGCAAATCCAACAATTCATATGTCAAATCCATTATCCATTTTATCTTAGAAAAACATACAATATTACCAAATTTTGAGACATAATCAAATACTAATTAAGTGTCAACCTATCAAACAATGCGTAAAATTACTGGGTTAAATTGCTTGGTAGCTCTTAGTACGAGAGTGTTATTAAAAGTATCGATCAACTAACTAAGAAGATGCAAGTTGTCAAGCATGACTAGATCTATTCAAGTAAGGTATTGAATTGTCAGTGTTACTAATACTACATTAAGTATATTTAGAGAACTCGAATAAATTTGATACTTTAAATAGGTTGTTGCCCATATTATCTAAATTTTGAAACAAATTGTCATTTTTCAAAGATATTATAAAAGTTAGTTTATTTTTTTACATTTTTTCTTTATTTTTTGTGGGTTTATTGAAAACCTGTTTAGCTGTTTTTAAGTGAATTTTTTTACGAAATAAAATACAACATCTCAACCATTATATTTAATCCATTTATTATTCATGGATTGCGTAATAACATAGGTGTAGTGCCACCCATTAATATACTAAGCAACATATAAAACAACAACAACAACAACAACAACAACAACAACAACAACAATAATAATAATAATAATAATAATAATAATAATCCATTAGAGTTAGAAGAGTAAAGAAACAAAAAAAAGGCTCATGAGTGAATGTAAGATCGTGAATGCAAGTTGATTTTGATTGTCAAATTTGTGATCCAAGATTGTCTATGTAATTGGTGTCTCTTTTATGATACAAAAGAGAATAAATGAAAACATATGGGTTGTAATTTGTATACTATACATTTCAATTATCATTGGGAATATTATTAAAAGAATTTCCAACTTTTCCATACCTTGTGGACAAGATTAATCTCCCTGTTGAAACAGATCTTTTCAAAGCAAGAGGATTCCTAACCACATTCATAACTCTGCCGCTTCTACTCTTCCCAATGCTTTCATCCATTTCATAATCATCTTCAATATTTTCGCGTAATATATCAGCAACCAACACAGGGCCTTGATCTTGACACACAGAAGAATTCAATGAAGCTGACCTTACAAATGGCTGATCAGCAACCTCAACTTGAATTATATTATTATTGTGTCTTTCTCCCAAATTCTCAGGGTCTGATCTTAATCCTTGATCAATTGGAGCCTTTGAAGCATCTTCACTGACTACATTAACGCTAACAAGAGCTTCTTGGTCTGCAGCTACATGTATAGTACCATTTTCCAGGTCATGATGGATCATTGAAACACTCTCATTTCGATGTTGGTATTGATGCACAGAAACATTGAGATCTGCTGCAGGAGGAGTCTCTTGCACTGCAGCTTGACTAGGCAAAGTAGTGTTGGTGGATATTGCAATATTTGCACGGCAAAGAGGACAACTAGAGTGAGATTTCAACCAAGTATCAATACAAGGAAGATGAAAAGCATGGCTGCACTTTGGCAGTAGTCTCAAGCTTTCATCTTCCTGAAATTCACTTAGACAAACTGAACAATCGGTGCCTTCAACCAATCCATCACCTTTCTTGTACTTGCATACTGTGATAGACTTTATAAGAGCCTCATCTAATCCGATATTATTATTACCTTGCCGGGATGCTTCATTACTAGTAATTTGGTCACGATTTTCACTAAATTCTAAGCCAGAGTCGCCACGGTCTCGTCGCCTGCAATACTTGGAGATTATAGTATAGTAACTTACCAGGATGAAAGCACTTGCCAGGATGCCAATCACAGCTATAATGAGAGGAGAGAAGTCAGTCCCGGATTCATCTTCAAGGCTGAAAGGTGGTGGAGGTGGAAAAATGATGTAGCACCATTGTGGACAATATATGCTACAAATCCCTTGTGAACAATCCTTATAGCTATCAGAGGGTCCCCAAGGATTTGGGATATTGCTACCAGAACTCATGTGCTCAATCTGATCAAATCAATCACTACTGAGAGAGGGTTTTTTTTTTTTGTGCTTAATTTTGGTGGAATATAAGCACAGTTCACCTCAAAACAATGAGTGTGAGAGAGAGAGAGAGAGAGAGAGAGAGATAAGAGGGGTGAGAGGTTGGCAATTGGAGTTGCAGAAAAAGACATGAACAAAAGTAGGTTTAGATTAGATGGGAAGGGAAGCAAAGTAGAGGAGATGGGAAGTTGATGTGTCTCCCTCTTATCTTCTACTTTATTCTTCCTTTGCTCTAGCTTGCTTTTTTTTTTTTTTATTAAATTTTTTCTCAACTGGGATATTATAATTTTCTTGACTAGTTTAAGTGCTTCTAGCTTTCGTTATGATCAAAGCTCTTTGCTTGCGGCTTAATCAACTCAGTTTCTGTAGAATTGCCCCAGCTTTGCTAAATTAATAGATCTAGTTGGTGAACTGCAGGTGAGCGGACTCTGGCTTGCCATCTTCCAACTTCTGTGTGCAAGGTTGGCTGACACCATTTCAACTACGTTAGGCAATGGTGCATTGCCACGTTACCAAAAGTGACGTCAGCATATAAGCTGTTCTCTGGTGGCGAAACTATATTGGATTAAAAATGAGGAGCGTCTAGAATGCCTCATGGGTGATAAAATAATAAAATTTTGGCCTTCTCGCTAGATGGAATCATTGAACTAACTGTATAATAAAATAATAGATAATAGTATTGGTGTTAACATGTATGTATCGTATACACGATGAATTTTGTTCAACTTGTGATAAAATAAGAATATTATTTTGTTTCTTATTTTACTATTTCTAGAAGTATATTTTAAGAAGTATTTGGCTTACAATAAATATCTCTTAGATTAGAATATAGTATCTTGTATCCTAATTAAAATAGGAGAATATTTATTTGTGTCCTAATTTTCTTAGGAGTTTAATTATATCTCTTTCTATTTTATTTTTTCTAATCCTAAAGTAATTTTGATTTAGATTTTTACAGGATTTATAGGAGATTTCGTCCAGACCTCCTACTAGATATACTAAGTTATTTTTACATAACTTGGTCGCCGAAATTCATTAGTTAGTGGGGAGTGTTCTTTGTTTCGGCATTCCAGGATTTGAGAGAAAAGCTTCAATGCAAATTGAAATGTCTTTATTGATTTGATTCTTTAAGTCTTTGATTCATGTATGAGAGGTAGAAATCGTACATGAGTTGTTGATTAAGTCTGTGAGAGTTAGAAGACACTTGGGATAACTTGCGGGTTAAGTGTTTATGTAATTCAATGTCAGACGTCGTTTGTTATGTATAACTTAACAGTGTGTTGTTAAGTTATCTGCGACAGAGAGTGGGCAGTGTCACTAGAGTTTAAGATCTTGTTGGGATTTTGTTTTATAAAGATTAGGTCAGTGTGTGAGAGTAAGTCAGCACTGTAAAAGGTCCTAAAGATAGTACAAACAAGAGCTTAGTAAATTGCAACTCTATAGCTGTCCGTAGATGTAGGTTTTATAATCGAAACACGTAAAAATCCTCTGTGCCGATTTACTTTACAGTTTACTGTTATATTTCTTATAACTGCATACTTCAAGAACTTTCAAATAGCAACAACAATTGTTTCTTAAAAGTTCACGTATATATTTATATTGATATTATTTTTATAAACTATTTATACAAACTTTTCTATATAAATTAAAATAATATCCTTATATGATCATCACATCATTTACTTTTATTACTATCATTTATTATTAACAAATATTTATTCAATCACAATATTTATTTAACAAATCAAATCATGTCATATCAGTTTGTAAGAGTAAATGTATATGTTTAGTTTGTAAGAATAAGATCATTTGACAATATAAAATATAATTTAATAAATAATATTAATATTTTTTGTTTTCATAATTCAATTCAATTAAAAACTAAAAATTTCGGTACTGGTCGATCATGGGACAGTGCCCACCTTAGATTGCATCACGCATAGATGACAAAATCATTGTTGTCGTTGACGCTAGTTATATCCAATGATTAATAACCATACTAATTTTTTAAAATTTTTAAATAAAAATATATTTTTAACATAAATATTTGTTTTAATTTTACATATTCATTTTTTTAAAAGTATTAAGATTAATTATATTATAAATTTATATTTCTTCAATTTAACGATTTTCATTAAATATTATTTTTTCATTTTCAATATCAATTTTAAATAATTTGGACCTAATAATTAATCACAAAACTCTTAAATATAATTATATAAATATAAGAGTAATATTATTCTTATCAATTACTTATACAAACTCACTAATATAAAACTGATACGATATGATATAATTTGATAAATAAATATAATAATTGGATAAATATATTTTCATAATAAATGACATTAATTAAGATGGGTGATATTATGATTATATAAGTATACCATATCATTTTGTATAGAAGAGTTTCTATAAGTTAAGATATAAATGAATAAAAATTTAGAACACCACTTAGAAAATTTATCAATTCAAAAAAGTGATAAATTTGATAAAAAGAAAAAGAAGAAATCACTTAAATATGACTCTTATTCTCATTAAACTTTAGTAATATAAAATTGCATCAAAAAACAATTAAACTCTAGGTCTGATCTGACTAATTTATGGGCTCATTTGTTTACCTATTCTTTACATTTTCATTTCCAAACGAGTATCTTGTGAAATGTGTAGTAAGTGTTTGTTTAGTCATTTTTGTTTCAAACAAATAAAATATAGAAATTTAAAAACTTAAATACAATACATGTAAAACATAGTTTTTAAGAAATATGAAAACAGAAAAAAAATTTTCAACAGAAATGTTTTCTCTCTTTTCTTATTCTACATAATTTATCTTTTTTTTCAAATAAATTTTGTCTTTTTATTATAAATTATATTACTAAATAAATATTATATTTTTATTATTATATAGTATTTAAAAATGAAAATAATTTTTAAAATTTTCTCAACTATCATTCATTTTCAAATGAAAACACAAAATATTCATAACCAAATATATTTTCACACAATTCAAATCTCTATAGAATGTGTAAATATATCTCACATTCTTATATCTAACTAGAAATTTTGAAAATAAAAACACATAATACATATCCAACATAGATTAACCAGAGGTGAAATTCGTAGACTCGCCCAGGCAATAGCCTGGTGTGAAATTTGCAACCGAAAAAAATTTTGAAACTAATCTACAAACACCCCTATAATTTTAATTTGTTACAAATACAACCCTAGAACAAATAATGAATATAAAATGAGAATCTTGAAAATGACCTCAATTTGTACCCTACTATTCTTTTTCATGAAAGCACACAGTCTGAAACTGCAGCAAGCTTCCGTTTACCATTTTTTGATCATTTTGGCACCAATCTCTCACTATCCTTGGTGGAAATCAAAATTAATTTGGGCTCATTCTTGACTAGATTATTCAAGTCATCAAGCTAAATATTTGTCTTGTTTAATTATTTTAAGATTTTGTTTTATTTTTGAGATATAAATTATGAGTTTTGAGACTTATTGACTTAATTTTAGTATCTTAGTCAATTGATTTTGATTGTTACGTAGTATATATTAATTTTTTAACTAATGGTTGACCAACAATTGAATAATTTATTTTTAACAAATTCATATAGGATCAAGATTTGTATGCCTAATCCTATTGTTTTATGAGTTTAAGGTTCATGGATCTTTGAATTAAATAATTTAACTATTTTAGTTAATATGCTTAGCTAGTTGATGATTTTGGTTCTCTCAAGCAATAATAAATCTCTAAAGAGTCTTTAAAAAATAAATTGTTGCTTCGTTTACATGTACGCATTAGAGCATTCAAATTCTAAGTTAGAGGGCCAACCTTATTAGTTACAGTTACACAAAGTTACAAACCCAAACCAAAAAAGTAATGAATTATACAAATATATACTTTAAAACAAAAAATGTAGGATTAACAAGCGCCAACGTTTCTAGCAATGTTACTGAATTCTATTAATTTATATTATTAGAAGGGTGTAAGCAAAAGAAGTAAGATTCTTATATTTTAATACATTACTACTCATTTAATTAAATTTTTTTAACAGTTGTTGCTCATTCATTATTTTCATATTTGGGAAGTTACACTATTATCTAGTACTAATTTATTTAACAAGTGTACTATTTTTGTTTTAATTTTGCTTTTGTCTATGTATAGAACATGTACCTTGAGTAGTAAGTGTTAGGACCATGCCATGTCATTGACATGTGTCAGCTTATGTGGCATATCGAGTTGGCGATTTTTGAGAAAAATAAGAAAATAGAATTAGTTTACCATTTCAAATATTTCCTACTTTGATTATTTTCTATTTAACTATCTTCAGTTAGGAAAGTCGTTATTGACCTTTGTTTCCAGAATTGGTTTTCAAATTTGGAAAGTCTTTGATTTAACTTAACTTTAGGAAAGCTTGTTTATTATATTTCATTATTGATTGTCCTAAGATAAGTTTGCTTTACTAGATTTTGTTCTATGCAAGTTTTGGAAACAAATAAGGGAATCCTTATGCAATAAGGACAAGCTGGAGGTGCAGTATATAAAGATCAACTTTTTTGTGTCTAGTTGAAGAACTTTTGGCAAGCTATTTTGCGAGAGCTTTAGTGTTTCATTAGCTTGTGTTTTTATCCAGTCTTCATGTTAGTTTATTGAATAATCGAAAGAGCTTGAGTTATTCACCAAAGGAAATTGTAATCTATTAAGAAGGGTTTTAATAGAGGGTAGTGAAGTGCAGTGAGTTTAGAAAGTTGGTGCACTAGGGTTAGAGTTCTTGGAGGAAACATAGGTTACAATAAAAGGTGAGTGAGTGAGAGAGGGATTCTCTACTGCTATAAATCCAAGTCGTTTGTAAGCTTGAATAACTTAGTGAATTACAGATTGGCTGCTCGTGGATGTAGACTGGTTTACAGTCGAACCATGTAAAAGTTGCTGTGCACTTATACTTTCTTGTTGGTTATGTTTCACTTAACTGCATATGTTTGTGTTTGATGTAACCGCGCTCATGGCTTCTAAACTTATTAGAGCAGAATACTAATTGAATTGTGTAGATCCTATTTTCCTTTGAAGTTATGGATTTTCTTGGGAATGAAGGTTTAATTAATCATCCACCATTACTTAATGAAGATAACTATGGCTATTGGAAGGCTAAGACGAAGTTTTTGTTGAAGCTTATTGATGAAAGAGTCTGGAGATTAGTTGTTTATGGCTGGAATCCACTTACTCATATAAATGGTGATGGAGAAACAAAAGAGAAACCCGAGGCAGAATGAAACAAGCAAGATCTTGAAGAAGCCCAATAGAACTCCTAAGCCATCAATGCCCTCTTCAATGCTGTTAACATATATTCATTCAGTCTCATGTTTTCTTGCACTACTGCCAAAGAAGTTTGGGAGAAACTTGAGAATAAAACTGAAGGTAGTTCTTTTGACAAAAGAACTAAGATTATGATGCTTGCTACTCAATTTGAAAATATGGCAATGTATGACAATGAAACTATTTCTGAATTTTATTCAAGACTATGTGATGTAATAAGTGACTCAACCCTCCTTGGGAAAAGGTACAAAGATTATCAAATTGTTGGAAAGATCCTTAGATCTTTACCAGAAAAATTTTGGCCTAAGGCAATAATTATTTTAGACACAAAGAATCTTAATGAGTTAAGGATTATTTTGAGTTGCTGGGATCTCTTCAAACATTTGAGTTAAGTATCATGCCAAAGAAGAAGAATAAATCAATTGCATTAAATGCCTCATCTTCCGAGACAGAAATTGATGAAGCTGGGTTAGAAAGTCAAGATGAAGATTAGCTAGCTTACATGGTGAAAAATTACACCAAGTCTCTAAAAAAGAATTTCAAAAAGAACAATCAAGGCAAAGAATAGAAACAAGTAAAGCATACTACAAATTTCAAGAAATTCACTACCAAAAAAGAAAAATCAAGGACAATGCTATGAATGTTCTGGTTTTGGTCACATTAAATCAGAATGTGCAAACTTGAAGAAGAAAGATAAGAGACTCAATGCAATCGAGAGTGATAGTGACTATAACAATAGCTTTGAAGATCAAGAATGGCATAATGATTTTATTACATTTGTAGCATCAGCATCTGATAAAGGAAAGTCAGTTATGTCTGAAACTATTGAAATAGTTCAAACAGAAGCATAGGCAGTTGAAGAGGATGACAATGAGACTATCTTTGATCTAAACTGCTATGAAGAGTTACAGGAAGCATATAATGATCTTTACCACACATGGAGATTGAAATGTCAAAGAATAGAGAGTTGGAAAAGAAAGTTGAAAAGTTTGAGCAAGAAATTGAGATTGTGATTTGTTAAAAAGTCCACTTGGAGGAGAGTTTACTAAACTTGAATCTACCATTGAAAATCTAAATCAACAACTGCTTGAGAAAACTGAATTCTTGAAAGAACATGAAGTAACCATTCAAAGTCTCAACAAGGTGTCCAAGAAGCTTGATGATATTTTAACTCAATGGAGGATTGGCTCAAGCAAACATGGATTAGGTTATGAAGATCATAACAAAGCCTCAACTTAAAAAAGCTGTCTTTGTTAAAGCATCAAGCAAGAATTCAGATTCAAGTTTAAAAGGTACGGATTCATCTCCAAAGACAGGTAAAAAAGGTAAAAGCATTTCACCTCAAAGCTCTAAAATCTCTAATAATAGCACTTCATTTCATTTTGTGAAATCTAACTCAGGACAAGCTAAGAAATTTGTTCCCATTTGCTATTTCTGTGGTGTTAGAGGTCACATTAAGCTTAGGTGTTATGAACTGAATAACTTGCTATATCAGAATGAAAACCAATATAGACAGTCATTTAAAACACAACATGAATGGGTCAAGAAATAAGTTACTAGGTGTAATGTTGCACTAACTGTCTTAATACTTCAACTAATGAATCTTGGTACTTTAATAGTGGTTGTTCAAAACATATGACAGGTAACAAAGAGTTTCTGAAAAATTTTAGAACTTGCAATCATGGATCAATCACTTTTGCAGATGGTGCAAAGAGAAAGATAATAGATAAAGGACCATTGTATGTTGATGGCCTGCCTGAATTTGATGATGTTTATTTGTTGATGGTCTGAAACTAATTTGTTGCGTATTAGTCAGATTTGTGATAACACATACGCTATTGTATGTTGATGGCTTGCCTGAATTTGATGATGTTTATTAAAACAAATGCATGGTGCTTGATTTGATTCTAAAAAGAATTGCATTTTAGAAAGAAGTAGGTATAATGATAACTGTTATTTGCTAACGAAACTAAATGCATTACATGCTAATATGACTGCATTAAACTGTGGCATCAAAAATTAGGACACATGAATTACAAAGACTTAGTTAAGTTAACTAGGATTGGAGTAGTAAAAGGTATGCCTAAATTTGGACAAAAACCTGATGTTGTTTGTAGTCCATGTCAAAGAGGTAAACAAATAAAAGGTTCACATGGTTCTAATTCATACCTTAGTACTTCAAAAATTCTTGAATTGTTGCGCATGGATCTCATAGGTCCAATGCAAGTTCAAATCATTTTGGGCAAAAGGTATGTGTTTTTGTATGTTGATGACTATTCTAGATATACTTGGATTGATTTTATTAAAAAGAATCTGATGCAATTGAGTGTTTAGAAACTTTTGTATTAGGTTGGAAACTGAGCAGAATAAAAACATTCAAAGGATAGTCAGAATTAGAAGTGACTATGGCAAGGAATTTGAGAATGAGAGCTATGTAGACTATTGTAAGCTTCATGGCATTGCTCATGAGTTTTCTACACCAAAAATACCATAACAGAATATAGTGGTTGAAAGAAAGAATAGAACCTTGCAAAAGATGGCAAGGGTGATATTGACTATCAAAAAGCTCATAAAAAGGCTATAGGCAGAAGCTTGAAGCACTGCATGTTATATCATTAACAGGGTGTTTCAAAGGCCTGGAACAAATCAAACCCCTTATGAGCTGCTAAAAGGAGAAAAAAACCTAACCTTAAATACTTCTATGTGTTTGGATGTAGGTGCTATATACTCAATGACAGAGAGTAGCTTAGAAAATTTGATGTAAAGAGTGATGATGGGGTGTTCTTAGGCTATTCATTAAATAGCAAAACTTATAGAGTGTACAATTTAAGAACTGAAACAATAATGGAGGCCTCTAATGTTTTATTTGATGATCTCAATGATTTTGCATAATTTTCACAGGAAGAGATCATAGAAAGCTTCTCAAAATTAGTTGATAGAACAAATCTAGAAATTGCAAAACTGACAGTTCCAGTCATATCCAAAGAAGCCAGTAAATCAGGACAGACAGAAATACCATGTCTTATAGCACTGATTTGAGCAGAGAAGAATTGAGGGATGATTCCAATAACAAAGACAAACCGCGCCCATCCTTTTTCCCCTCCCCCGCGCCCTCCACCTCGCACCCTCCGTGCCGCGCCACGCCCCACCCCCCACCAAACACACACACAAAAAAACAACCCCAAAACCTGGATTCAGATGGCACATCCCACTACCTTAGTCATTGGAAGCCTTGAAGGAGGTATGAAAATAAGGAGTAAGTTGAAAAATCAGTTGAGTTTTACTTGTTATATTTCTCTTATTGAACCCAAAAATGTCAATGAAGCTCTTAAAGATGATGCTTGGATTCATGCAATGCAAGAAAAGCTTAGTCAATCTAAAAGGAATAATGTTTAGATGTTAGTTACTAGGCTTGAAAATCAAATGTGATAAAAACTAAATGGATATTTAGAAATAAAAGTGATGAAAATGGTTAAGTGGTTAGAAACAAAGCTAGGTTGGTTGCTCAATGCTGTACTTAAATTGAGGGAATTGATTTTGATGAGACTTTTAATAAGGATTTCGAGTAAAGAGCTTCATCTTGGGCATGGCGGAAAGTCACACCGCTCACTAATCCAATGCTACCCACATTCAGGCTGCACCAATAGCTAGGCTAGAGTCAATCAAACTATTGCTTGCCATTGCTTATTTACTCAACTTTAAATTTTATCAAATGGAAAATAACCTTTTTGAATGACATCCTTAATGAAGAAGCTTTTATTGAACAACCAAAGGGTTTTATGGATCCAAAACATCCAACTTTTATGTATAAGCTAGAAAGGCATTATATGGGTTATAACAAGCTCCAAGAGCTTGGTATAAGAGATTAACAACCTTTTTTCTTGCTAATGGATATACTAGAGGGAGTAATGATAAAACGTTATTCATAAAACATGCTTCTAGTTATATCATTGTAGCTCAAATTTATGTTGATGACATTGTATTTAGTTTTACTCAAGAAAATAAAACTAATAAGTTGGTTGAGCTTATGCAGGGTGACTTTGAGATAAGTACGGTAGGTAAGCTTACTTTCTTTCTAGGTCTCCAAGTGAAGCAACTTATAATGGAATCTTTATTTCACAAACTAAGTATGCTAAAAACTTGGTAAAGAAGTATGAAATGGACAAAGCTAATCTAATGAGAACACATATTACTACTAATCTCAAATTGTCAAGAGATAATATAGGAAATGATGTGGATCCAAGTCTGCATAGAAACATAATTGGCAGTCGCTTGTACCTCCCTACTAGCAAACCTGATAGTAGCTTCAATGTTGGTCTATGTGCCTAGTCATGTCCGAAAGAACAACATCTTGCTGTAGCTAAAAGAATTATCAGGTATGTTAACAGGACAACAAATTTTGGAATTTGGTTTTCTAAAGATATAAATTCATGTCTCGTATGTTATAATGATGCCGATTGGGCTAGGAATGTAGATGATCGAAAAAACACTAAAAGAGGGGTTTTTTTTTTTTTTTATCTTAAGAATAATCTGGTTGCTTGGCACAGCAAGAAACAACATTCAATCTCTTTTTCAACTACAAAGGCTAAGTATATCACAACCGATAACTATTGCACGTAGCTTTTATGGTTGAAACAAATGTTAGATGATTATAGTATTGATCAAGAATCTATGATAATATTTTGTGATAACACTAGTGCAATCAATGTCTCCAAAAATCCAGTGCAACACTCAAGAACTAAACATATAAACATAGGATGTCACTTCATTAGAGAGCTTGTTGGTTCTAAAATAATCCATATTGAGCATATTTCAATTGAGAATTAATTGGCTGACCTGTTTACTAAAGCACTAGACATAAAAAGGTTTGAAAAGCTGAGAAAAGCCGTTATGATAGTGGTATCTAAAGCATCTCAAGGTAACTCTTAACTTAGTATATTAAGAGCTAATTTTTTTTTTTTGCAATATAATGTTGTTTAATTGAATAAAAAATAATGTTCAATACAGAAAGAACTACTTGTATGTGATGAGTGAAAGCCATCATTTCAGAGTAATTTACTTGTATTTCAGGGATATGTCTAGATTGCCTACTTAATTGAAAAAAAGGCTACCACCATATATACATATGTGAAACTATTGTATTTTGCCTAAAACCATTAAGATTAATCTTTGTGTATTTCAGAGATATGCTAAGGCTGACCACTCAAATGGAATTTGGCTGTGTGTTGTGTAAAATAAAGAAAAATCAAACAGCAATACGATTAAATTAATAAGTGTTATTTAGCTCTAAAATTATACTTTGTTAAAAAGGACCATATAATGTTAAGATGCTTCGGTCACGTCCATTTTAATTATGTTCAGTTACATTTATATACTTGTGTGTATGTGTGTTAAATTTTTATTTGAATTAGCTTTTAAAATTCTTGTTATTCATCCAAGTGTCTTAGGAAGCCATGTCTGCTATATTGATTTAAATGTTGAGATGTTATACAAGTGGCGGGAGTATATAGTTTTTAATCAAGCTCATTAATGTAATTAATTGTGATAAATGTTACAAATATTTGAAATTAAAAAATCAAATGTTAAGGGGGAGATTGCAATTCTATTATCCTAAATCTTGCTAGGGATTTTGGTTAAAAATCTTTCATATTTCCTATTTCATTCTCGTTGCTAACAACAAGTACAAAGTCAGTCTTCAAAAACTTTGCTAAGGTTTGTTATATCTGAGATTTAAGCTTTGAAGAATGGCTCCCGAGCTCTGATCCTAGTCGAGATAGGTTCAATAGCTTGAGGATGAGATACCATCATAAGAGACAGCGCCAGAGGAGTCTCTTGCACATGCAGCTCAAGCAGCAAATCTAGAAGACAATGCTTCCCAGGATTCTCACGAAGAAACCAATTCACAATCCGATGAAGACAGTGATCCAGCTAAGAGCAGTGATGTTGATTTTCCAGTGAACCAGTTACTTGATTTCATCCACTTGATGAGAAGTTTGGTTCTGTTGAAGCCAAACAGAGATTTAATGATCATATCTCTTTTCATGGGATTCTCAAGGAGAGATTTGTCAAAATTGAATGCTTTGCTCAATAAAATCTTGAAAAGATTTTGCAAGAAAGGAATTGGGTAAAATCGGTAACCAATTTCCAACTCCTTGTTTCTGCTTTAATTGCAGAATTTTATGCCAATATTGAGGACAATATCAATGATTATAGTCATATTAGTTATCACATTGTGTATTGTAGAGAAGATAACATACACTTCTCACCAAATGTGGTTAATGATTATCTAGAAATTCCTATGAGCAAAAAACATGCAATTGACAATATAACAGTGACCCTGAATGTGATTGCAAAGGAGTTAACCGGCAGAAAAAGGAGAGTGAAAAATTAGATTCCTCAAATTTTGTTAACACCTAAGTATACAGTGTTTAACAAGATAGCTTGGACACTATTAACTCACCAGACAACTATTAGTGTTGATAGGGCTGAATTTTTGTATTGTTTTGGTTTAGAGAAAGAGATTAACTTAGGAAAATGGAGTATGATTACATCATTTCTATTACAAAGAACCATTCTCTTAGGTTGCCTTATCCTTGTTTGATTATAGGAATTTTGATGAAGAATGATGTTTAACTTGGTCAAATGAAATAGTTGAATATTTAGAGTTGCCTCTCACTACTGGTTTTATGAAGAGAATAAAGGGGAAGTCAAGACAAATTATTGATGATGAGGACATTGAGGATGGTAAGGACAACGAAGACAAAAATGAGGAAGAAGAAGAAGAGGAAGTTCAAATTCCTGCAAAAAAGCCTAGACTGACCAACAAGGCTTCAATGAAAGAAATGCAAAAATGTTTACTTACAGTTGCTACTTATATTTCTTCTATTTGGCAGCAATAACAACTGATTCTTGCTAATCAACAGAATTTGATTACAAAGTAAGAAGCATAAGAAGCCAAGATACAAACTCTATTTGATTTGCTAAGCGAACAAGAACCTCTATTTATGCTATCTTTTTTAGCTACAAAAGAACATGAACCTGAACCTAAACCTCAACCTAATCAAGTTGTTCTTAATCCTGAGGTTTCTCGTAGTGCTACAAAAGAGTAGCCCTCTGCGTATCCTGAACAAATATTAGCTGAAAATGTTCCTTTAACTAAATCAAAACCATATTCTTCACATACGCATTTATCTCACAAGGAATCTTCTACGAATTCTATAGTCGAGACTATTACTTCTCTACCTGAAGTATCACTTTAACCTTCTTAGATTCAAACAGAAGATGTTACTACCCCTATTGCAGCTAGTAATGTTAATCCTAATGTTGATATAAATCAAGCTCAAGTTGTTGAATATGAGAAAGCAAGGTAGATTCAAGAAACAGTTGATGCTGTTACATATTCTTCTTTTGACAATTTGGAGTAGCAAACACCTTCCACAACTCTACGATTTAAAACTACTGTTGGTAGAAGAGGAAAACCTTGGCTCCAAAAAAGATTTTCAAGTAGGTTCAGTAGAAATCAAAAGTGACCAGCTTTGGCACTTTGTGAAGAAAAAAAGGGGGAGTAGGAGATTAGGAGTTTGGTACAAAGAGGGAGTTTGATAAACAGAGAGTAGATATTTTTTTTTTTATGTTGTTATAGCTTGCTGCTACTTACTTTTGTTATTTGCTAAACTTTTTTCAAATTTCTATTATTTGTTTTCTCTATATTTTGAATCTTTGATGAACTTTGTAGTAACGACAAATGATATTTGTAGTGTGCTGATGTTTTCAGTTTGTAGGCTATGTGTTATTGCATTTTATGCAATTATTTATGTTATAACTTGTTCTCTACAGGTTTATACTTTACTTTGGTTGTGTGTTTTTCTCACAAAATACCAAATGGGGAGATTGTTAAGACCATGCCACGTCACTGACATGTGTCAGCTTATGTGGCATGCTGAGTTGGCGATTTTTGAGAAAAACAAGAAAACAAAATCAGTTTACTGTTTTGAATATTTTCTATTTTGTTTATTTCTTATTTAGCTGTCTTTAGTTCAAAAAGTTATTATTGACCTTTGTTTCCAGGACTAGTTTTCAAAATTGGAAAGTCTTTCATTTAACTTAACTATAGGAAATGTTGTTTATTATATTTCATTATTGATTGTCCTAAAATAAGTTTGCTTTCCTAGATTTTGTTCTATGCAAATTTTGCAAGCAAATCAAGGAATCTTTATGCAATAAGGATAAGCTGGACGTACAATATATAAAGATCAACTTTATTGTGTCCGGTTGAAGAACTTTTGGCAAGCTGTTTTGAGAGAGCTTTAGTATTTTATTAGCTTGTGTTTTTATCCAGTCTTCATGTTAGTTTATTGAATACTCGAAAGAGCTTGAGTTATTCATCAAGGGAAGTTGTACTCGTTAAGAAGGGTCTTAACAGAGGGTAGTGAAGTGCAGCAGGTTTAGAAAGTTGGTTCACTAGAGTTAGAGTTCTTGGAGGAAACGTAGGTGACTTAGTGAGAGAGAGGTTCTCTACTACTAAAATCTAAGTAATTTGTAAGCCTGAATAACTTAGTGAATTGCAACTTGGCTGCTCGTAGATATAGGTTAGTTTATAGTCGAACCACATAAAAGTTGCCGTGCACTTTTACTTTCTTGCTGGTTACATTTCACTTAACTACATACTTGTATGTCTGACGTAACTGCATTCGTGGTTTCTAAACTTACAATAAGGTTCATTATATCCCTTCTTTCAAGGTATAAAATTTAAATTTCTTATTAATAAAATTTTCTCGTACTTTCGAGGTTCTCCTAGTTAAATGCAGGCAAGACTGGGAAAAATCTTGGATCCATCCATGATATTAACCAACATATTACTAAAGTGACTAAAATATCCCTCAACTCCATTAAACTCTTATAGCTCATGATTACAGTCACTCACCTTCCATTTCCTATATATATATTCCTTTGTCCATCTCTCAGTCAAAACTCAAAAAGCTAATGTGGATGTACTTAATTAACATTTACAAAAAATAAAATAAGAGAAAATATTTCCTTATTTTTTAAAATTCAAATGCATGCTTTGGATATATTTAACTAAAAAAGATGAGAAAATAAGTGATAAAATAATATATTTAAAAAAATCACAACAATATTGTAATTTTTGTGATTTTACAAAATTGGATTTCATAAAAACTGAATTGAATTAATGGTTTTTGTGACTTTGCGTGAAAATATGCATTAATACAATTCATAGATTCAAAATTTACAATCTTTTCTAAAACCCCTTATTATGAAAACATTTGTATACGTAAAATGGGTTTTTATATATATATCCCCCATCGTAGACAAACTGACGATAAATCGATTATTAAAACTTCAAAAGTTAACAAAACATTTCTACAACTGGGCATACACTAACTAAACTAGTTGGCAAAGACTATATATTAATAGTTTACTTAATTACTTTGGTTTATAATTAGATACTTTTCAATTTAGTACTTACACAGCCTGGTTAAATTAATCAACAATTTCCCAAAACTCATTTACCGATCAGACTTGCATTATAATTGTAGTATTTACAGCTGGCCAATCGAGGCTTGCCCTGCTAATGAGAATTAGTCTTACGTGTGATCCAATCAGCGGTTGCACATGCAATAATTATATGTCAAATTTCTTTGATGTAATAATATAATGAATAAAGTATAAACTTCAAATTAATGTGACGCATCACTTTTACATACATACATGATTTTCGATAAAATTGAATACTTCTACTAAATTTTGTATGATATAAATTTGTAATCAAAATTTAAGATGAGTAATAACAATAGTTTTTATTTAATAGATCATTAAATTAATATGAAGCTCACCATTCTACTTATTTATATTTAGCTTTGAGTGTATAATTAAATTTCAATATAATTTTACGATCAAAGCATATATTTAAACATCGTTTGTTAATGATCGTTGAGCTAGATCTTTGTTTATTATTACTTTTTCTTATTTAATATAATATAATGGCTAGCTACTTTAAGCGTTCAAGTTACCTTAAATTCTATCCTCATCATGATCATATTGAAAATCGTAACACAATTTTAGGTAAATTTTGAGCTATTAATTATATATTAATAGAAAAGAGATCTTTTGATACAAAATTTTAACAAAATTTATTGATACAAATTTTTAGTTATTGATCTTATTTAAATTTAATTATTGAGATGGTTAAAGTGACATCGTAAAATATAATTTTTTTTTCATTCTCAACCATTATGATTTTACTAAATACGTCATTGATTTGTTCATGACTAGGGATGACAATTCGTGTTCATATGTCGTGTCAAGTTAAAATATAATAAAAATTAGTCTAATACAAATACGATTAGTTTATTATTCGTTTCAAGCAGGCCTAACACGAACATGACATGATTATTACATAAACATAACACTACACGCTATGACGAATAATAAACGAGTCAATTCTATGTCAAACACGAATACAATTCGTCTAATACGATTATGATATGTCTACACCATTGACACGATTTATATATTTAAGCCGTTCACATATTTAATTAGATTATAATACATTTACATGTTTGACGCGATTATGATTATAAAGTTACAAAAAATAGCCTTAATCTATAATTCAAATTTCAAAATCAATTAGATAATCATATCAATCTTTTAATCGTGTTATAAATGTGTTTAGGTTATAAACGAGTTAGTGTCTATAAATAAATTCATGTTATTATATAGATTCATGTCATAAACGGATTTGTGTCATAAACAAATTCATATCATTCACAAGTTGAAGACCTCTAAATAAATACGACACAATCATTAAATGGATTAAATTCTTAAATACGAATACGAGAATATCAATTTAAATCTGTTAATTTTGTATCGCATAAAAAATTACCAACCCTAAAAATCATGATTGGTTCAATTATGAAGCATTTAACCGGCAAAGGAGGCAACTTCGCGGCGCCAGAAACGAAGTCAAAAGGAGAAGCCTAGAAGCTCTAATTAGGCTGCGAGTCCCTTTTCGTATAGGTAGAAACCTGGCAATAATTCATCTTGCAGAGTTTGGTGTTCTTTTGTTCTTGTAAAGTGGTTTCGGCAACCAAGACTAGCCTGTCCATTTTTAATGATGTTAACCACTTATTTTCAAACGATATCAAATATAATACTGAATTCTCATCATGCCCCCTTGAGTTTGAGAAGCACAGTGAAGTTCTGAATGTTTCAAAAACTATTAAATAGCCTTTTACCGTCAATAAAAATTAATTAAAGTTAACACGAATATAGTTATTTTCGTCAATTTATAAAATAAATTGAAACATCGAACAATTCTTTATCTGATGGTTTTTGAAACATTTAGAAGTTAATGACTTTTTTTATCAAACATAAAGAGATCTGTTGAAATTATCCAATACTATTTTGGTATTATTCGCAGATTGATCCTAAAGGAAGGAAGTTAGTGTTAGTTTCTGAAACTATTGAGTTTATATGTTGCTTGAGAAAGCCTCAAGGCTGTCTCCGTCAAAACCCTACAAATATTGTTAAAATAATGATGAAATTTTTGATCCAGCAGCTGCAAGAATTCGTCATCTGAGTTCATTACAGATAATCATCATTGAATTTTTGTTAATAGATAATTGAGAGAGAATCCCTTACGCTATGCATCAAAAATCATGGGGCAAAGTTATGGAGGATATTTAACATTATCAAGTAAGCTACAACGTGTTATGTACACTGTGTATGGATTTATTGGCCAGACCTCCCTAAGGTTTTCAAAAATTTGACATAACTATCTGAGGTTTTCATAAATAGTGACACCTCCCTTGCTGTTAAATTTTTTTGTTAAGCACATCAACAAAATTGAGATTTTGATGAAATTGCCATCTAACTTAAGTCTAAGGAATTATATATGTATTAAAATAAACATCAATCTCTTAAACAAAACAACAAATAAAAAAATTTATAAAATCATTTTATTCCATTATCTTCCAAATTAATCCAACAATCACAAAACAAATAATACGTCAAAAAAAGAAAAATATTAAAATTTAATTGATAACAAATATGCTATCGTACAAATTGAAAAAAACATGAAGTTTTAACTATAATGTTAATTTAATGAAATACAATGATAATTTAATTTTAAAATATAATATATATATATATATATATATATATATATATACATACTTGTTTATTTTTTAATTATTTACACTTAAGTTAGAGAGAAATTTTGTCAAAATTTCAATTATTTATTTATTTATTTTTAGTTTATTTAAGAGATTACTTAATGGCCGAGGAGGTGTTCGAAAGTTTGGAAATCCTGAGATGGTTGTTACAATTTCTGAAAACCTCCGGGGAGGTATTTCAAACTTACCCTTGTAATGATATTAACATATTTGACTTGTTATGGTTTACGTACGTGATCGTTAATGGTAATATATTTATGTGACATCGACGATAATAATTCTCCGAATATTCCAGTCCTTCACACCTTCAATTCTCCAACTTTCTCTATATATTCAGACCATGCACACTGCAAATACACGAGTAATTATAATCCAATAAAACATCACGAACTCAAATCCCGAGAGTTCTGAACAATTGGTGATAACAACAATGGCAGCCGAAGAAGCTAGCTCAAGCATTGCTTCATCTTCATCGTACCCCATCAAAACAGTAGTCATTTTGGTCCAAGAGAACCGCTCATTTGACCACATGCTAGGGTGGCTCAAGTCCCTGAACCCGAAAATCGATGGCGTAACTGGATCAGAATCCAACCCAGTTTCCACATCCGACCCCAACTCCACCCGCGTATACTTCAAGAACACTGCAGCCTACGTTGACCCTGACCCTGGCCACTCCATCCAGGCAATATACGAGCAAGTTTTTGGCAAGCCATGGAACTATACCGATCCTGACCCCAATCCGGAATCGGGGCCGACAATGGAAGGGTTTGTTCAGAACGCGGAGAGTATAGAGCAAGGGATGGGAGAGACCGTGATGAATGGGTTTGAACCTGAAGCGGTGCCTGTGTATAAGGAGCTCGTGATGGAGTTTGCAGTGTGTGATAGGTGGTTCGCGGCGTTGCCATGCTCGACTCAGCCCAACAGGATGTACCTCCACTCGGCTACGTCACATGGAGCCACAAGTAATGACACCAAAAAGTTGATTGAAGGGTACCCTCAGAAAACTTTGTTTGAGTCATTGGAAGAGAGTGGGTATAGCTTTGGGATTTACTTTCAGTCTTTTCCTGCAACGTTTTTCTACAGGTAAACTAATTCTTCAGTTTTCTATTGATGGTAATGGATTTCTAAATATGGGTTTTTTGTTTTATGATAGATGTATAACATGTATTTAAGGGCCGATCTTAAGATAGTAATAACCCTTATATTTAATCTCCTAATAAACTTGTTAAATTTAGTCAATGATCCATTAATGAATAATAAATTAAGTTACGCAACAACATCCAAAAGTTGATGGTGATTTCTAACTATTAATGGTATAAGGGGTGTCGATTCATATTTATTTATCCCTTTTCGTTACTCTCTAAAATAGTAAGTTTGGTGTGTACAAATCTCTTTCCTTTCAACACATACTCATCAATAATTAGTCCAAAGAGCAGCCCATCAAGCATGTCAAGTTTGTTGAGTATTTTACTAGACATATTTGATAATGATCAGGATATTACTCTTACAATTTTTTTTCCAATACTAACTGATGGATGAATTTTTAAAATTAGTAACATTAATTAAGATTGATGAAGTGGTAATTATGCGTTAGTGCTATATAGGTTTGTGTATAGAGGTGAATTTCTAGGAATATGGTTTGTAAGCGTAGCACCCCTCTTCAATAATATCTGTTGATGAGTTTATCAAAAATCTTATTATAAACTTCCTCTTTATTAAATGGTATTCTCTGTTTTCTGATATATACTCTAGGAACCTTAGAAAATTGAAATACTTGGACAACTTCCATCTATTCGACTTAAGCTTCAAGAGGCACTGCAAGGAAGGGAAGCTCCCAAACTACGTGGTGATTGAGCCAAGGTATTTTGACCTCTTAACACTACGTGCAAACGATGATCACCCGAGCCATGATGTCTCCGAGGGGCAAAAATTTGTAAAGGAAGTTTATGAAGCACTAAGAGCAAGCCCACAGTGGAATGAAATGCTATTCCTAATCACGTACGATGAGCATGGCGGCTTTTATGATCATGTTCCAACACCAGTAAGTGGAGTCCCAAGTCCAGATGATATAGTTGGCCCAGAGCCATATTACTTCAAGTTCGATCGCCTTGGTGTTAGGGTTCCAGCCATCTTGATTTCTCCTTGGATTGAACGGGGAACAGGTGATCAGTGAAAACATTTCTTATGATAGTATATTTGTTCTGCATTGTTTTTTTTCTTTAATTTGTAATAAATTAATGTTAAATAATCAAAGCTGTTACTTGACTGAATTATTGCAGTGTTAAATGAGCGGTCAGGGCCATATCCCACTTCAGAGTTTGAGCATTCATCAATTGCTGCAACCGTTAAAAAGATCTTCAATCTAAAAGACTTTCTAACAAAGCGCGATGCTTGGGCGGCCACTTTTGAAGGTGTCTTGACTAGGAAGAGCCCAAGAACAGATTGTCCAGGTGACATGCAAATTCAAACTTTTATGACACTTACAATATACCCATAAAACAATAATTGAGGGCAGTTTACTGAAAAAAAAAATTAGTGTTACATGAAATAAACAAATAATGCAAATAGAATTGAATTAATGAACCCTAAATTTAATTTCTTCCCTTAATATAAATATACAATTTTAGATATTGACGACTAATGACCCAAAACCTGTTACAGTTACATTGCCTGAACCAGTGAAAATACGAGAGACCAAAGCAAAAGAAGATTCAGCACTAAGCGATTTCCAAGAAGAATTGGTAAAGCTAGCAGCCGTGTTGAAAGGGGATCTCGCAGGAGATAATGATCCTGACGAACTTTTGGGAAACCTGACTGTTGAGGCTGGCCATAGGTATGTTGAAGATGCATTCAAGCAATTCTTTGATGGATGCAAGAAAGCCAAGGAAAGTGGGGCAGATGAATCTGAGATCGTTATTTTATCAACATTACGTGCACCTACCCAGACAACTTCGAAATCTTTTATTCAGAAGATATTTTCTTGTTTAGTTTGTGATAATTGAAAATTTTTTTATGTAATTCGTGGTTACGGGTGGGGTTTGATTTTTATCATTGAATCGATATTATTCTTTTGAATTAACTTTATTGGTGTAAGTTTAATTATTATATATAATTAGATAATTGATAATCTGCTAGCCCACATGCAGCCAACTTTTATTGCCTTCCTAGTCCTGAACGAAGCAACTGGCAGTTGCTTGCTTCAGCAAAATTCTACCTATAGCTTGGTAAGCTTAGTATCAATTAAGTTGCTTGTATTTTGATACAAGGGACTGAAACTTTCCTACGTGGATGTTGGTACATCCACCAATTGTGTGGCACCTGCCACTTGCACGTTTTGACCCGACAGTTTTCAATCAGACGGATGCGTCCATATTTGCCGTATAGAAGTCTCTCTCTTATTTAAGTGGCTTCAGATGCATAAATTGTAAGAGAGATCGATCAAACAAAACACTAGTTGCCAAACTGGGGCATACTAAGGACCAAATTAATCATTTTCTTCTAGGTTAAACAAATTTTCGGATACTAATTAATAGAACTCTTTAGAAATCTCTAAACTTATAAGTAATGTTTTTCTTATATATAATTCTTTTCTATATCAGTTCGACTTAAAGGTAACCTTGTAATGGAAGAATACTAATTATACAAAGTTCATGTATATTTTATGTTGGATGAAAAAAATTAGGACAACCAATAAAATTACTTTTTTAAGCCACATCATCGAGAGATATAATTTTTCTTGAAATAAATGTGGCTTTTATCCCATGTGGCGGCATGACTCCTGGAATAAGTAATCTTTCATTTTTAATCTGGTTGACGAAAACTTTGTTATTGCTCCTATTATTGAGACTTTTTGGTCGACCAAATAATCTATAACGAACACCCTGCTTGGTCGACGAATGACACAACTCCCAATTTCACCATCAAGGATATTGCATGGCGCAAGTTCCTAAGTCAGTGTCGTCAATATCAGAAAAGTATTGATTAAGAACTGCACATCCTTGAGTTTAATAATTATCTCTCAAGTTCCATAAAAATTAATAAAGTATGGGAGGCACAAGGCTCCATAAAAGCTTTTTTTGAGGTGTCTCATGAAGGAATTTCTTATCCTCCAAGTGCTTCCATGGCTCCAGGTGTTAACATAAACTCTTCTGCATGCAGCATGGTGTCAACCAAGCCCTATACATCTTGCCACCTATAAGTAAATTCTCCTATAAATATGGTCATTTGTTACAAATTAATAGTTGATGATCCTGAAATTCGTGTTCAGGCATTGGAGTCTATTTACTTAATCACATTACAAGTCATATACTGTGACTTTTTTATTCATTGTTTCTTTTGCCTGTCCCTCTTTAGAGCTCGGAATACGTAGCTAAAAGTTGGGTATTAAAAAAAAAGACCTTTATTCCGAACATATGTCATAGACTTTTCCTTAAAAATTATATGAGTTTAGCTTGCCTCTGTCTCTCGTTTCTAATTGTTTTGTTATCAATTGACGTCAAAGAGATCCAACTAGCCTCTTTTAAAATTTTCACCGTTGAGACCAACATGAATCAATGATATGATAGTTCAGTATATGGATATAATTAAATAATTGAAGTTGTCAGATGTCTCTGAGAATCAATTTTTAGTCATTCAATTGTTTCACTATTTCTTCCACTCTACGTGTAATTAAATATATATTTAGCGGCTAAAAACTACCAAGTATATATTTTTTTTTAATTTTTAAAACTATTTATACTTGGCGGCCAAAAAACGCTAAGTATAATTAAATATATACTTGGCGGCTAAAAATTTCCAAGTATATATATTTTTTAATTTTTAAAACTATTTATACTTGACAGCAAAAAACCGCCAAGTATAGTTAGGTGTATATTTGACAGTTTGACCGACCGTCAAATTGATCATATTTGACGGTGCTATTAGTGGTGCTTTCAAGACCCATATTGGGCGACCAAAAACTGCCAAATATGAGAATTTTTCTTGTAGTGAACTAACTCCCTAACAATAAACTAACTTACTTGATGCAAAAACCAATTCAACTGTAATCATAAGGCCTAACTTTCTAGATCCATATACAGGAGCTGAGCCACATTCACATCTGACGTGGTCGTGGCCCCTCATGGTGAAAAAAATTATTAAATTTTGTGTAGTCTCGGTTACCTATATGTATAATACCTTTAAATGTATTTATTTGGTCTCCCCAATAATTTTGATGAAATAGATCAATATGAATATATTAGAGATTTTAAATTAAATGGTCCCTACTTTTTTTAATCATTCTCTCTCATCATTTCTTTTTCCAAATTTGTCCATTAGATAACTTTTATTATAATATATAAATTTGGATAAAATAGAAAATTTAAATTAAATGGTCCTGACCTTTTTTTGGCATTCCTTGTCATCTTTTCTTTTTACAAATTTGTCCTCTTAGCAACTTTTGTTACAATATATGAATATGGGTATAATTGAAATTTTAAATTATATGGTCCCCACTTTGTTACTAAAATATACTCTCTCTTACTTCTCAACTTTTTTTTCAATTGAAATGTTAATTTAATTTTCCTTTTTCTATTTCAATTCTAATATATCTTTCATTCTCCTATTAGAATACTGTATTAATTATAGAAGATTTTTGAGAAGTGAAAGAATGTCAAATTCCAAATTTTAATATATGCGTAATAGGACTTTTTAAGAATGTTAGTTTTTTTTAATCTATTTTACATTTTTTTTGGATTTAACCATGTTTTTCTTATTCTTATGATATTAATTTTTTTTATGTATTTTTTTTGTTAGACTAAAAAAAAAAGTTCATGAATTGGCCCCCTTAGATTTTGCATCTTGGCTCCACCCCAGTCCACATATGAACATAGACTTTCATAAATAGAAACCGGTAAAAGAAAAGTAAAAATGAGAAATAACAAATTTTACCAGATCTTTAAAGTATGTTACCAATGGAACTTTTTTTTACTGAACCTGGTTTCTTTGAATTGTAGCATTGAAAAAAACATTCAATGTTATATTAGGAAAATAAACATAGTATTTTATGATTGAATGGCAAGTACTTTATATAGGATAAAAAAGAAAACCTAAATGCCCTAAAAGTATTAGAATATTAATTCCTAGCACCCAATGATATAATAATAACAAAATAACCCAAAAATAAAGTAGCCAAAATATAATCCAACTATAGCACGAAAAAAAAACAAAAGTAAATAAGCTAAATTATATAAAGAAAACAAATCAAAAGACTACGCATGAATATTAAAAGCTAAATTATTAAAAGCGATTTAAGCATCATATGTAGAAATTAACTATCGATCGCATACCAACAGTAATAGACAAAATTAAATACATATAGAACACAGAAAGTTTGATAGTCAAACTTGATAAGCAAAATAAAACTACCTATTGTCAACTGTGACCTTGTTAAATCAAATGATAAAGAGGCAACTTAAAATAGATTAAAGTTTCAATTCTTCCACAATACCCATAGCTTAGCGGCCTTCAGCTATTAGAATAATTAAAACCAAAAAAGCATTTTAGAGCACTAAATAGAGTATCTGCATATTGACTTTGCTTGCAATAGTTATTATCAAGAGAAAAAGAAAATGCAAAAGATGACACAAGCAATTACCCTTACAACTTTTGAAGAGTGAAATATATAGGAATATACAACAATATTACTCATACTTCTTTCTTTCATACATAAAATTTTTATACCCATAAATATCTCAATCTTACATATGAATGCATCGAGTTCTAAAACAGAGACTACTATAAGATCCTAAAACCTTAGTAATTGGAAAACTTCTTGTATTTAATATCTGTAATTAGGTGAATTCAAGGAGTGAAACTACTACCTTGTTACCTAAAACAAAAGCTCTTAACCACTCAACCTAACCATAGACGGAGCTAAAGACGGTCCAGAGTAAGCAATTGATCCTTCTGAGTTTTAGAAAATTTTTGATAAGTTTGATAAGTTTATTAATAAACCCCATATGTTTAAAAATTGTCAAAAAAAAGGTCTGTATGTTTAAAATTGTCAAACACTGTCAAATACTTATTTAAATTAAAAAAGCCCATAAAGAGTAAATTTAAATAAAAAAAGTAAAAAATTTTAAAGATATTGGGGATTTAGGATTGAGTGATTGAGAGTGATTAAATGATAGAGATTTAGGTTTAAAGAAGAAGTGGATTTGTGATTTTGGGGGTTAAGGCCTTTTGGCTATGAGAAATGGGAATACATGATAAGATATTAATTTGACTCTATTAAATTTTTAGGGGTAATTTTGAATATTTTCAAACTTGTAGGGTGTGAAAAAACATATTTATACATTTGCGACAATTTTTAAACATAATGGGTTTATGAGAAACCTATAAAATTTTTTCCAAATTTCAAGAGGGTAAACTGCTTACCTTGGACCCTCTTTAGCTCTGTCTATGCCATAAAACGTGAGAAGCTGCCAGTATAAATTAAGCCAAAACAAGTTGAACCCGTGAGAACTATGCTACATAATGTACCTTAGTAGCAATCCAATAAAGTAATGACATTTTAATAGGGATCCCTCTTTATTTCAAGGCCTGTGAAGGATATAAAGCTTTAAGATTTCATAATTTGCATTAATGCAAACTCTATGAAGTATTTTAAAAAAATATGATGTATGACTTAACTTACACTTTGACAATTACAACTAACTTTATTCTTTTCCCAAAGTACCGAACTAGTTCCATATTTAATACATGGAGTAATGCTACTCTTACAAACTACTTATACAAACTCATCCATACAAACTGACGTGGCATAATATGATTTGATAAATAAATGCAGTGATTTGATAAATATATATTAATAATAAATAACATTAATTAACATGGGTGATGTGGCGATCACATAGGGATGCCACATCAGTTTGTATATGTAAGTTTGTATAAATAGTTTGTATGAATAGTATTACTCTTAATACATGTGGTAAAAGTAAGTGATTAAAACAGAATTACCTGGATAGTTTCATATTCAATAAATGTGATAAAAGTAAGTGATTAAATGCTTTTCCTAATCAAACAAGACAAATAATTAAATTAGATTAAGAGTAAATGAGATATTATATAAAAAATTTATGAGATGAAAACTCGAACAAAGGAACTAAGGAGTACTCCTTGGGTGGATAAGGAAATCTTACAATTAACCCAACCATTTTATCAATTTTCATCTGCATAACAACATATTATTATAGTTAGTAGCTAACTCCACAGCAAATAAACTAACCTTCTTGATGCACAAACCAATTCAACTACAATTGGAAGACCTAACTTTCTTGATCCATATATGAACATATACCAGACTTTTAATTCATAATTGGAAACTAAAAAGTAAAAAAGATTTAAAGAAATAAGAAATTTTACCAGATTTGTAAAATATGTTCCTAATTGAGCTACGCACACACACACGCACGCGCACACACACACACACGCACGCACGCACGCACGCGCACACACACACACACACACACACACACACACACACACACGCACGCACGCGCGCGCACACACACATACACACTTGGACCAGGGGGGGCCTGGGCCTCCACTGAAAATTTGAAAAATCATTATATCCCTTAAGTTTCAATACTCACAAGTATACCGTTATATAAAAATTATTTGATTTTAACAGATATATCTTCATTTAAAGATTTCCTGATTTTAACAAATATATCTCATACCCTTAGGTTCATCCTTAACTTTAAGTGTTGTTTTTAGGTGAGTCTATTTATGTGCCTTTATTTTATGTTATTAAATAATTGAAATTTTATGATATATTTATTCATATAATTTATTTGAAAGGATTTAGAATACATATAATCATAATATATTTGAAAAATCATTTTCAATATATAGAGCACATCAATCTATATTTTATAAATATTCTTTGAACTCAATTTATCATCAATATATTAATTTACATGGAATCTTAAAATTTAGATAATTAAATAGTACAAAAAAATCTCTAAGTATAGAATATCAAAATCCAAATATTAAATACATCTAGCTTTCATATAAATTTTTAAAACAATATTATTGAAAAATATTAATTTAAAATAATAAAAAAACTTTAAAACTTATATATATATGTTAGAAAACTTTTTCAAACTATAATATATTATAACGTTAGCCTTGTATATAAATGTATGTATGTATGTATGTATATAAAAAATAAATAATGTGTGTGTGTGTGTGTGTGTGTGTCTATATATATATATATATATAATTTCATTAGATTTCATTAATTAGCAAAGTTTATAGCAAGGCATGCTAAAACACATGTTTAACGTCACCTTGTTTTATTATGTAGCACTGTATATTTGCTCAAGTTTTAACGCTCCTATAAAAATCAAATGTAAAACTAATAAAATGGTGAAAATCTATAATATAGTTCTATAAACATAATAAGTGCACGGTGATAATTCCACGTCATGACATATTTGTTCCTCATCTATTCTTTCTTACCTTGTTAGCTTGAATGGACGGCGACAAGTTCTATGAATAGCAATGCCTAACCTTTGTGATGAGACACCAAATTTAGAGTAAATATTCATCGCTTACTGCTCTCTTTATACTAAAATTCATTTGGTCCTACGACCCATCTCGCCCTTCATTACATTAGCCATATAATCGATAGCCATTCAATGAAATTAATGTATAGAAAGTTCCTTAATTCTTTCATTTTCATCAATCGTCAAAACCCAATATAAAATTTCATCGAGTAATTGTATATATATATATATATTTTACTTTCATACATCTAGAGGGAAATTATTGCATAACAATCATTTTGTAAGAGAAAATTATATCAAAAGGCCGAAGATAATGAATAAAGTCAAGCCAAAATATCATGTTGCGTTGTTGCTTTTGTTACGTATTTGAAAAATATTTCCCTCGGCTTTCTCGGCTTCAACCACCACCTGGCCCCTCTCCTTGACCAAAACAAACGTTGACTACTCTTGCGGGATTCTAGCCAGGCAACTCAAAATGGGTTACGTATGTTATGTATAACTTAAATTTTATAATTAAATATAATAATTTATATAATAAAAATTTATTAAAAAATAAAAAATTATAAAAAAAATTATATTTTTAATAAGATTTTATTTTATTTATTATCATATCATATTATAAAATTTATATTATATAAAAATTATAAATATAATATTATTGATGAATTATTATTAACCTCTCATCAAGTTATATTTTATTTAATACATCATTATCTAATAATAATACCAATTAATCAATATTAATTGATGCCAAGTAAGAACAATTATATTAGCTTCTTTATTTGCTCTAAGTAGCATAGATAAGAAAAAGTTATCTAACTTTTCTTATTTGATTAGAACCTATAATGATTACATTGAAGCTTGATTAATTTAGTCCTTATCCCCATTATTTGTCAAATATATATAACTAGATCATATTAGGGTGCGAGCGAAAATGAGTTGGCAGTAGTAGTCGTCATAAAGATTCAGATCAAGATCCGAAATTGTTTAACAGTATTTTGGGCAGAAGTTGTTATGATGTTATCAATTGTTAATTATTATTTTTTGTTGGAATACAATCTGGATTTGATCGAGTATAGTTTAATTAATTCATATCAAGCTAGCTATAGTGGCATTGGTATACGAGTGGGGCAAGTCTCTGTAACTGATAACATGCCACAACATTATATATTAAATGTTATTTATTATAATTTTGTCGTATGCATTAAAAGGTTTCTGATCTCTCGCTGCCTCGCTGCCCTCTTTTGACAATTAAATGTCTCAATCATCACACGTTTAAAAAATGATTAAAAACATTCAATAATTAAAGAGCAGTACCAGAAGCTAAAGCCTAGATGTATGTACCAAATTCACCAGCAGAGCCATGTGGGTGATCGATGACTCATCAAGCATCGGATGCGTCCTGTGGCTGGCTAAAGCCTAGATATTCATGTTGGCTTTGGTCGAGTGGTAATTAATAATTGAGGGAGATGGAGAAACCTACTTTCTTTATTCAATATTTCCGGGCTAAAGTTAACAGGGTCTTGTCTTTTCTTTTCTTTGAATGAAGGGATAATTTCTCTTGCCTCCCTTCCTCTCCCCTACAACACAATTATCTCCCCTGTAGTTACGAATTTTTTTTTTAAGTATCTACCTTTAGTGGTTTTTGGTTAAAATTAATAGAAGAAAGAATCATTTGATAATTCTATAAAAATAAATATAAATGTTATCGACTTATAGTTTATGAAATGGTTATGATCTATATTAATTGAATAAATAGTGATAATCTTTTTAAATTATATTTTAAATTAATGACTTCTATTTAATATATGTTTGTTAAGTGGATGGTGCGAAGGTATAACAAGTAATATGATAGTCTTAATTTTATAATATGTGATTTTAGATGCATAATTCTAGGATAAGTTTTGTATATGTATTATTACTCGGATAAGTTTTGGGATGCATATCACTACTCTAATTAAACATGATCTTATCTAATAATAATTGAAGTTAATGGATTATTTTAGTAGCAGGGAAGGTTGTTGATATTAATATCAAGTTTGTTAAGAGTAGGTCAGGAAAAATTATCCATTGAATAAAGGGATACGTTCACAAATGATCTTGAGGTATGGCTTAATGACATAAATGATCTTGCCTTCTCAGAAATTAGTAGAAATGACCCTAGAGTTAAATGCTGTTCTCAACTGTTAGGCAATATAGAGATAATAAGGTAAATGGTAAAATGAATATTATATATTTACATGTGTAAAAGTAACGGGTGGTCGCGGTGCTGACACGTGGAAAGAGACTGTCGTAGACATTTATTATTTTTTTTGGGTTAACTGTATGCATGTCGTTTTCTCTCCCTTCCTTGTTCATTATCGAAGCAATAGAAACCTTTTGCCTCCCTCTCTCTCAGAATTCTATCTCTTTCTCTAATCTCTATGTCGTCTACTCCATTAAGAAAACCTACGAAAGACTTTTCGGTGCGGTTCTTTTATGAATCCAAATCCTGTTTTCTGTGCTGCATATTTTTCAATGTAATTTATATTCAATCTCAACCACATATTCTTTTCAAAATTCAAAATAATTCAAAATCAACCACATATTCCTAAATTCAATTGAAAACAAAAATATTGGATTCATAAAAGAACACACTCTTCACATTCCTGAACACATAAAAGCCATCTTTGCATGCAAAGCAGTGGAGCGGTACGACGACACTGAGTTCGGGTTAGGTAGTGTTTGTTTTAATCACTTAACACTTTTGAGATCTAAACACTTTTTAGAATTTAATTTACACCACTTAATAAGATGTTTGTTTATACTTTTAGATACTACTTAAAAAAACTGATGAGAGACTATTTTAATTTTAATTTGACTATTTTACCATTGTTGAAATTTAAAATATTTGTATTATATTTATTACAATTCTTAAAAAATTAAATAGTTAATAAAATAAAATCAAAATTCTTTTTTTAAAATAGTTAATATTATATTAATTATAATCCATTAAAAATATATATTTAATAAATTTAAATCAAAATTCTAACAATTAAATAAATTATATTGTACTAATTATTTTTTTACTTAAAAAATTCAAAATTTAGTTACATATAAAATAATTAATAAATTTCTGTATTTATATTTTTACATATAAAATAAATATGGATCGGAGCCGCCACGCCCTCCACCACAGTCGTCATCCGGGAACAACATCAGTACCAAAACAGTCGGCTCTTCATGCTAAACAAGCTTACCGGATTAATTTTGACAAATGGAGTGGAGTTCGACTGTTAGAAGCCGAGAAAGATCTGGAGCCACTACGTCCTCTATCGTCGGTCACTGTCGATCCTGCTCGTCTGATGACAACGCCCATACCAGAATAATCAACTCTTCACGATCTACAAGTGTGTCGGATTATTTTTGACAAATGAAGCGGCGTTTGAGTCTTGAAAGCCAAGAAAAATTCGACGCCGCCATCTTTATGTGCTTCTTGCGGTGAAACAAAGATAAACTGTCGAAAAATATTTTAATAGTTGTGTTGATCATGAAGAAAGGATTGTTTTGATATGTATTTTGTCAATGATACTCGCCGGTTTCTTCACCGGTGTCGGCTTGCACAGACGACAAAAGAGGTAAATGGCGGCTAGGGTTTCACAGTAAGCATAAATTTGGTTGATATTATAAGGGGGGCATTAATGATATTGCACTTTCTTAGATTAAAAGTATTTTTATACGAGGGTATTTACGGTATTTTATTGCATTCAGATGTTTTGAATGGAAAAAAGTGGATTTTTTTTTCACTTTTTTCATTCAGATATATGTGTCTGAAAAACAGTGATTAGAACTCAAAAAAAAGGGCCTAAATTTTTTAAACACTGAAATCTATTCAGATTCAGATTTCAGAGCCCAAAACAAATGGCCTTAGTTTGAGCATCTGAAGCAGTAGAGACCAAGGACCGTGTTGAGGGAACATAGACATTAGTGAGAATGAAGTTCACTGAGGGGAAATCTGAGGACAAGAACTGACAGCAATGGGAGAAACTTTGAGGGAAAAAATCAACATCGCTGAAGGATAGAAAAAGCAAAGACTTCGAATCTCTGCACAGGAAGAAAAGTTAGTTTTTTAACACATATTTATTCATTCTTGCGATGCTTTTTGTTATGATGGTGTTGCATGCACTTGTTCAACTACTAAAACTTTTATTTTGTCTGGGTCTTGAATCTATTTTTTGAAAAATATTTAATTTTCATTTTCAAAATGTACTTTGAATGTTGCAATGGTGTTACATGGGTATTGAGAAAACCTAAAACGGTTATTTTGTTTGAGTTTGCAGTTTATTTTTCAAAAAGTTTTAATCCCAAAGAGTTCTTCTGTTCTTGCAATGGTGTAGCATCGGTTCTGAGAACCCCTGAAACACTAGTTTCAACTAAGTTTTAAAAAATTAGTATCAGAAAATTTTAATTTTTTAGGAAAAAACAAATTGTTCGTCTTCCATCTGAGTTTTGAATATATTTATTTAAAAGTTTTAACCTTTTTTTTAACAAAGTTGTTATGTCGTTGTTCCGATTGGGTTACGTACATGTGTTTTGAGAACAACTTCCGTGTGAGTTTTCTATTTGGTGGTTGAGAAAGTTGTCTTTTTTTTTATTCATTTGTATTTTTTCCTATTGATTTATGAATATCTATTTGCCAATTTCTCTGCTCTAAGTGTTGATATATCTTGCATGTCAAAGTATATATATTTTTTTGTTTATTTTTGGACTATTCCTATATTCTTCTACACGGTTCACGCAATTTATGTTTAGTTGTCTGAATGAATAGTATGTTCTTTTACAAATGATCCATGTTTTTATTAATATTTTATGATAACATTGATATTCGATTGAGGATTGATATTGTTAGTTAATGTATGAGTTGATATATGGAATTAGATATTATTGACATGTATGAGTTGATATTGTTAATGTATGCGTTGATTCATCTATTTTTTGTTAATTGATGAATTAATATATGCTGTTGGTGTCAAAGTCTACTCCATATGCATGTGCCATGCACATGATGAGTTTTGATCAACTTGTGATAAAAACAAGAATATTATTTTTATTCATATTCTAATGTTTCTAGAATTATATTTTATGAAGTATTTGATTTATAATAAATATCTCTTTAGATTAGGATATAATATTTTGTATCCTAATTAGAATAGGAGAATATTTATTTGTCCTAATTCCTTTTGGAGTTTGTTTATAATTAGGATATAATATCTTGTATCCTAATTAGAATAGGAGAATATTTATTTGTCATAATTCCTTTTGGAATTTAATTATATTACTTCCTATTTTATTTCTTCTAATCCTAATATGATTTTGATTAAAATTTTTATAGGATTTCTAGGAGATTTCGATCAGACCTCTCACTATATATATGCAAAGCCATTAAGATGGCTGAAGGAGGTGATTGAGAGATTAACGTGTTGGCTATTTTGGTTGTGAGAGAGTCTTGAGTTTGGCATTCTATGAATTCATAGAAGAGAGCTTTAATGCAAAAGAAATGTCTTCTTTGATTTGATTTTTTGAGTCTTTTGATTCATGTATGAGTGTTAAAAATCGTACTTGAGTTGTTGATTAAGTCTGAGTGAGTTAGTAGACACTTAGGATAGCTTGCGGGTTAAGTGTTTATGTAATTCTGCATCAGAAGTCAGGTGTTATGTCTAACTTAAAAGTGTTCTGTTAAGTTATCTGTGACAAAGAGTAGACAGTGTCATTAGGGTTTATGATCTTTGCGAAGATTTTGTTTGTCAAAGATTATGTCGATGTGTGAGAGTGAGTCGGTACTGTAAAAAGTCTTAAAGATGGTACAAACAAGAATATAGTAAATTACAGCTCTAAAGCTGTCCGTGGACGTAGGTTTTTATAATCGAATCACGTAAAAATCCTCCTGTGCCTATTTACATTACAGCATACTGTTATATCGTTTATAACTGTATACCTCCAAAACTCTCAATTGGTATCAGAGCAGGTTCACTGATAGACAAGTGAAGAAAATAGTCATACTGATCTGGAAGGATAGAATTTATTCGCACTAGAGGATCCGGAACACAACCACCCATTCTTGATGATGGTAATTATTCATATTGAAAGGTAAGAATGATGAATATCAAATCTCTTGATGACAGGGCATGGACTAGTGTGCTTAAAGGATGGATACCGCCAACAAAGTTGAATGCTTCTGGTGATTTTGAACCGAAACCTGAGGATGAATGGACTGATGAAGAATACCGACGTTCCAACTGGAATTCAAAGGCTTTCAATGCAATTTTTGCTGCAGTGGACTTAAACAACTTCGGACAGATTTCAAGGTGCAAAGTGGCCAAAGAAGTATGGGACATACTTGAGGTAAAACATGAAGGTACTGCATCTGTTAAAAGATCTAAATTAATGAGACTGAATTCTCAATTTGAAAATCTGATGATGCATGAAGATGAGTCAATTTCTGATTTTTACTCTAAGATATGTCACATTACAAATTCGGCATACATGTTTGACAAAGCTTTCACTGATGCAGAAATTGTTAGCAAGATAATTAGGTCCGTTCTAGATAAATTTCAACATAAAATTTCAGCCATTGAGGAAGTTAAAAACACTGATGAGATGAGAGTTGATGAACTGATTGGCATTCTGTAAAATTTTGAAATAAATCAAAGTACTAGGAAGCAAAAAGGTAAAAGCATTGCATTTAATGTGAGAGCTGAAAAATCTGATGATGAATGTAGTGATGAGCTTGATGAAACTGATTCTAAACAGATTGCTTTTCTAACAAGAAGTTATATCAAAAGAAATTTCAGGAAAAAGAATCAAGGAAAGCCATCAAACTCAAGCGAAGAAAAATTCAAAAAGTTCAGCAAGGAGAATGACAAGAGGAAGCCAAAACAACCTGAAAATAAAGGGCAAATTCAGTGTTATGAATGTTCTGGTTATGGGCATATTCAATATGAATATGCAAATCTCAAGAAGAAGAATAAAGGGCTGACAGTAACCTAGAGTGATGAATCAGAATCCGAGTCAGAAGATTAAGACTGCATGAGCAACTTTGTTGCATTTACTGCATCTGTAACTTTGTTGCATTTACTGCATCTACAACTGACAAAGGAAAGGCTGTTATGTCTGACATAACAAAAAATTACAGAACCAGTATTGATCATTCGGATGAAGAAGAAGGACCAGAATACTATGAAGAGTTGCAAGAAACATACAATGCACTCTATAGTGAATGGCTGAGTCAGAAGGAAGAAATTAAAGCATTGAGAAAGAAGATTGAGAAGCTAGAATGTGAAAAATCCTTTGCTGAAAATCAGATCACAGAACTGAAAACTGTTTTGACAACAAAACAGCACATATTGAAAAAATCACAACAGAACTGGTTGAAAGCAAGAGGTGTGTTGATCAACTCAAAATTGGAGCAGCCAAACTTGATCAACTTTTAGATCTTCGAAGAGACAACTCCAACAAACATGGATTGGGGTATATAGAAGGTAATGTTGCATCTTCATCAAAAACAGTTTTTGTGAAAGCCTCAACATCAGTAAGAATTTTGAACATAACTCTTTAAAGTTAAGTCATAATTCCAAGTGCAGTGAAACATTTGTTTCTCCTCTGAGTTCTTTCAAATCCAGTCCTGAAATGTAAGGAAATTCATTCCTATTTGCTATTTTTGTGGTGAAAAGGGACATATTAGGCTTAGATGCTTTAAATTGTTGAATTTTTTGCATAAGAGATTAAAACAATTCAAATTGTTACCTAAATCACGACTGCAGTGGGTTAAGAAAGATAAAACAGTATGTCATATTGCTTTTACTACACTTAATCATGCTTTTAATAATTTGTGGTATTTTGACAGTGGTTGTTCCAGGCACATGACTGGAAATAAACTGTTTTTAACAGATTTTAAAGCATGCAAGGATGGTAATGTCACCTTTGGAGATGGAGCAAAGAGTAAGATCATTGGTAAAGGCACTTTGAATGTCAACGGTTTACCCAATTTTTAAAATGTCTTGTTGGTTGAAGGTTTGAAAGATAATCTTATTAGTATTAGTCAGATATGTGATGACAAGTATGTTGTTAATTTCATACAAAACAAATGTATGGTCTTAGATAATTTTGGTAAATGTATTCTTGAAGGTAATAGATTTTCGGATAATTGTTATTTGGTTAAGATTGCATTTCGTGCTAGGATTTTGGATTTAGAATTGTGGCATCAAAAGTTAGGACACTTAAATTACAAAGACTTGGTTAAATTAACTAAGTTAGGTGCTATAAGAGGGGTTCCTAAACTGGATGACAAAATTGATGGAATTTGTGGACATTGTTAAATGGGAAAACAAATTAGAAGTTCACACAAGTCAAATCCACATCTTAGCACATCCAAAATACTTGATTTGCTTCATATGAATTTATGGGTCCTATGCAAATTGAAAGTATTACAGGTAAGAGATATATATTTGCTTGTGTAGATGATTTTTCTAGATATACTTGGGTTGATTTCATTAAAGAAAAATCTGACACTTTTGAAGCTTTCAGGAATCTTTGTGTTAAGCTTGAAAATGAGCAAAATAGGAACATTGGAAGAATTGTGTGAATAAGAAGTGATCATGGAAAGGAGTTTGAAAACGTTAGCTATGCTGACTTTTGCAAATACCATGGAATTGATCATGAATATTCAGCTCCTAAAATCCCTGAACAGAATGGCATTGCAGAAAGGAAGAATAGAACTCTTCAAGAGATGGCTAGAGTGATGCTCAATAGCAAAAAGTTGACCAACAGGCTATGGGCTGAAGCAATAAGCATGGCTTTTTATATTTCAAATAGAGTTTTTCTTAGACTTGACACTAACCAGATACCTTATAAAATTTTAGAAGGAAGAAAACCTAATTTGAAATATTTTCATGTCTTTGGTTGCAGGTGTTACATCTTAAACGACATAGGACTGTTAGGAAAATTAGATCCAAGGAGTGACGAAGGAGTCTTCATGGGACATGCTCAAAACAGCAAAGCATTTCGAGTTTACAATATGAGAACTGAGGTAGTCATGGAATCTGCAAACGTAGTATTTGATGACCTTGATGATTATGCAAAGTACTCACATGAGAAAAGCATAACCAGCTTCACAGAAGATACAGAAAAATCAGATTCAGATAGCAATAAAAAGGAAGATGCTATTATGAAGGAGGAAACAGCTACTGTCACACCCGACGCAACAGTAGCATTTGACAACTCAGATTTAAATAAAAATTCAATTCAGACAGAAGATACAGAAAAATCAGATTCATACAGCAGTAAAAAGGAAGATTTTGTTATGAAGGAGAAAACCGTTGCTGTTACACCCGACGTAATAGTAACATCTGACAACTTAGATTTGAACAAAAATTCAATTCAGAATGGTGATGATAGAAAAGATCCACCCACATGGATTCAGAAGGCACATCTAACAAGTTCTATCATTGGAACACCAGATGGCATGATGAAAACTCGGAGCAAGATAAGAAATCAGGTAAGGTTTGCATGTTATGTTTCTTTAGTTGAGCCAAAGAATGTGAAAGAAACCTTAAAAGAAGAAGTGTGGATTCAAGCTATGCAAGATGAACTTAATCAGTTTAAAAGAAATGAAGTGTGGGAATTAGTTCCTAGACCAAGTGATACAAATGTCATTGGAACTAAATAGATTTTCAAAAATAAAACTGATGAAAGTGGACAAATAGTTAGAAATAAGGCTAGGCTAGTTGCACAAGGTTATACACAAATTGAAGGTATAGACTTTGATGAAACCTTTGCACCGGTAGCTAGACTTGAGTCAATCAGATTACTACTTGCAATTGCTTGTTTGCTTGATTTTAAGTTGTATCAAATGGATGTTAAAACTGGATTTTTAAATGGCTATCTCAATGAAGAAGTTTTTGTTGAACAGCCTAAAGGATTTGAAGATCCTAAACATCCAGATTTTGTGTACAAATTACACAAAGCTTTGTATGGTTTGAAACAAGCTCCTAGAGCTTGGTATGAAAGGTAAACAAATTTTTTGATCAACAGAGGTTATAGAAGAGGCAGCAATGATAAGACTTTGTTTATCAAACATGCATCAAACTATTTTATTGTTGTCCAAATATATGTTGATGACATTATTTTCGGATCAACTAACAAAAGCAAAATTAATAAGTTTGTTAAGTTGATGCAGGAAGAGTTTGCGATGAGCATGGTAGGAGAATTAAATTTCTTTCTTGGATTGCAGGTTAAGCAAATGAATGATGGGATATTTATATCTCAATCAAAATATGCCAAAAATCTTGTAAAGAAATTTGGGCTTGAGAATGCAAAACCAATGAAAACTCCTATCAGTACTAATCTAAAACATTCAAAAGATAATGCAGGAAAAGATGTTGATGCAAGTTTGTACAGAAGCATTATTGGCAGCCTACTTTATCTCACAGCAAGCAGACCAGATTTGAGCTTTAGTGTAGGACTTTGTGCATGGTTTCAAGCAAATCCCAAAGAATCACATCTTGCAGTAGCAAAGAGAATTATTAGGTATGTTCATGGAATATATGATTATGGGATATGGTTTTCTAAAGATACAAATGATTGTCTTGCAGGGTTCAGTGATGCAGATTGGGCAGGAAATGCAGATGATAGAAAAAGTACTTCAAGAGGTTGTTTTTATCTTGGTACTAACTTGGTTTCATGGCACAGCAAGAAGCAGAATTCAATTTCTTTATCTACAGCTGAAGCCGAATACATAGCAGCAGGGAGTTGTTGTACACAACTGTTGTGGATGAAACAAATGTTGAGTGATTATGGTATTGAACAAAAGCCTATAACTGTGTTTTGTGATAATACTAGTGCTATAAATATTTCTAAAAATCCTGTTCAACATTCTAGAACAAAACATATTGACATAAGATACCATTTTATGAGGGAACTAGTAGAATCTAAGGTGATACACATTGAACACATCTCCACTGATAGATAATTGGCTGACTTGTTCACTAAAGCATTGGATACAATAAGATTTGAAAATCTTAGAAAAGCCTTAGGCATCTGTCAGTTACATGAATGAACACTGTTTACTGTTATGTTAATTGTATCTGCAATATTATAAGTTTTCTTCTAGTTAAGCATGTGTGAGCTGTGATATAAAAATTGTGTGAATAATTAAATACTGGTTTAAAAAGGGAAAAATACAGAGAGAGCTACCAGTATATGATGTGTGAAAGCCATCTATTGAGAGTAACTTCATTGTATCTAGGAAATATGGTGAGGTCACCCACTCAAATGGAAAAGGGCTACCTCTATACATGTGTGAAAGCTACTGTATTATTTAGCAAATTCACATTCATACTAACTTTTGTGTGTGTAAGAAGCATGCTCAAGTTGATCACTCAATTGGATTAAGTAATGAAATAATTAAAAGAAAATAAAATAGCTCTTGAATATGCTTTCTTAGAATGATTCACATGATGTTTAGATATTGTTGTTATGTCATTTTTAATTGTGTTCTAAACGTTTTTCATAACATACGGTGCTCTTTGTGCTTATCTGAAATTTAATTTTCTTGTGTGTCCGTGTGTCCATGTGTCCAAAATGCCATGTCAGCATATTGAATTGAGGGGGAGAAGTTTCAGCGGCGGGAATCCTAATTCTATTAGAATTCCTTATTCAAATTGGAATCGAATTTGAATTTTTGTCCATAAATGTCAATTATGAAACGATTTTGGAAATAGATTTGACATTAATTTTTGTTAAAAACAAAATTGTTTTTAAATTTGGCCTAGTATGTTACGAATCGGTTTTGGGCTTCTCCTGTTCATTCCATACTCCCACAATAGTTTCTTCTCTGTCTCACATCTTGCTTCTCTCTTCCTGTTCTGGAAATTTTTTCTGTAGACCAGTAATCCTAACCATGGCGACCGCAACTGGTTTGACCACATCCACCAGTTCTTCATCTTCTTCTGGCGGCTCCAGTTACAACAAAAGTGACAGCATTCAGTCATCTCCGACGCAACAAGCACACTGGCAAACTTAGGAAGCGCACTGGCAGACTTAGAAAGTCTCCAAGACTTCGTTAAGTGCTTTTGGCACTTGTGCTGAAATCAAGGGGGAGATCAAGAGGAGGTTTTCTGATTTTCTGATCTTTTTGTTATGTCTGATATAACTTTGGTGACTTACTTTTGTTTTATTTATATTTGTTTGTTGCTTATTTCTCAAGGGATGTAAGTAAGTAGTAAAGGGGAGTAAAAAGAACTTCTTATGTTTGCTTTATGTGTGCATTCAAGATATCTTGCATTGATGAATGTTTTGCTTGGATGTTTTTGCTCTGATCATAATCTGATTGTATTGATTGATATAATTGCTCTGATTGCTTGATCAATCTGACAAAGTCATTTTGATTGCAGGATATACTTATTCTGACAGTGTTCTGTTATGAGTTTTATAACAGATCACTGGTTAATTCTTCACACGTGATAATTTTTGTTTGCTATTTCATGATAGCTTATTGTTATGATTGACTTATCATGTGTGATGTTCTTTGATCAGAAACAGTTTGGTGTTTTCATCACAAGTTGCCAAAAAGGGGGAGATTGTTAGTGTCAAAGTCTACTACATATGCATGTGCCATGCACATGATGAGTTTTGATCAACTTGTGATAAAAACAAGAATATTGTTTTTATTCCTATTCTAATGTTTCTAGAATTATATTTTAGGAAGTATTTGATTTGTAATAAACATCTCTTTAGATTAGGATATAATGTCTTGTATCCTAATTAGAATAGGAGAATATTTATTTGTCCTAATTCCTTTTGGAGTTTAATTATATTACTTCCTATTTTATTTCTCCTAATCCTAATATGATTTTGATTAAAATTTTTACAGGATTTCTAGGAGATTTCGATCAGACCTCTCACTACATATATGCAAAGCTATTCAGATGGCTGAATGAGTTGAGAGATTAACGTGTTGGCTATTTTGGTTGTGAGAGAGTCTTGAGTTTGACATTCTATGAATTCATAGAAGAAAGCTTCAACGCAAAAGGAATGTTTTCTTTGATTTGATTTTTTGAGTCTTTTGATTCATGTATGAGTGTTAAAAATCGTAATTGAGTTGTTGATTAAGTCTGAGTGAGTTAGTAGATACTTAGGATAACTTACGGGTTGAGTGTTTATGTAATTCTGCATCAAACGTCGGGTGTTATGTCTAACTTAACAGTGTTCTGTTAAGTTATATGTGACAGAGAGTGGGCAGTGTCACTAGGGTTTATGATCTTTGCGAAGATTTTGTTTGTCAAAGATTAGGTCGGTGTGTGAGAGTGAGTTAGCACTATAAAAGGTCTTAAAGATCGTACAAACAAGAACATAGTGGATTGCAGCTCTAAAGCTGTCCGTGGACATAGGTTTTTATAACCGAACCACGTAAAAATCCTCCTGTGCCTACTTACATTACAGCGTACTGTTATATCATTTATAACTGCATACATCTAGAACTCTCATATGCGTTGTGATTGATAGTGTTAGTTTTGTTTGGGATGCCTGGAATTACATTACAATGGAATTAGTTATTGTCAATGTATGGAAATAGCTAATTAGGTGTATTGTTGATTGATATATCTTCCTAAGCATTGTTGTATCCTATTTTGAAATAACTATCTAGGTGTATTTTGCTTTGAAACACCTAATTAGGACTATTTTGCTTTCACTTGATGCAGGATGCAATTATTCACTATTAGGGTTGATATATTTAATGATAATTATACAATAGCTAACATAGACCCAAATGAATTTAGTAGGATAGTACTACTTAATGGGTCATTAAGTATGTACGATGTTAGGAATGAGCTGTGTCACGGTTTTAAGATTTGGGCTAGTTTGCCATGGAGTGGGTGTAGTTTTGAATTTACCAATGATGCAGACATGCACTGTTTAGATTATTTGACCAAAGGGGTCTGTACAAATTGATGTGACACTGGAACCCTTACCTATAGACATTAACCAAACCGCTAATACTAACCTTATTGATCAAGCACCCTATATACCCAATCCTATTGAGATACCTAGACAATCTGACAAACTAGAAACAATAGAAGAGACCGATTCAGACATTAACTTAGAAGATTTGTTTATTAATGTCAATATGCCCAATTTCCACAGTCAACAATCATGTTGTACTCAGACAACTCCAACTAGTCAACCAGAACCCAATCCAAATAACCATGCTCAAACAAATTCACAATCTTGTGTAGTAAAGACAGCTGCTTCGAGTTACTTGATGTTGGTAAAGCTTACTTAGTTAAATTGAATGAATGGCATTGTGAGTGCAGGGGGTGGCAAATTAGTGGTTTGCCTTGCAAGCATGCCATGGCATGCTTGAAAAGGTCTAGGCTTGACCCATTAGATTATATCCATCCTTATTTTAAGAGGAAGGCATATCTAAATGCATATTCAAGCATGATTAGGCCAGTCCTAGATAAATGTGTTTAGGAAGATGTTGAGGCTGCCAACTTGCTTCCTCCTTTATACAAAAGACAACCAGCTAGTGGGAGGCCATTTGCACCCCTATAGGGAGGAAAGGGAGACCTATAGGAAGGGGTGCTTCAGTTAGTGGGAGGCCATTTGCACCCCTCAGGAGGAAAGGGAGACCTGCTGGAAGCGGTGCTTTAGCTTGGGTTTGGGGGGGTGGGGGATCTAGTGCTACAAATACAAATGTGGGTATTATTTTTGAAATTCATCAATTTTTTAGTATGATAGTTGTATAAGTAAACACTAAACAGTGTTGTTAATGCTGTGGTTATAAGTCAGAAGCAGTATAGTTGATAGAAGTGTTGTAGGATCTGAAAAACAAGCAACAACTACTTTTGGTTCTTCGGCTAATACAGAAACTTCAGCTCAACCATGATACTTTGAAGCTAATGTAACTTTTTGTAAGGATTTACCCTTTCTGTAGAATCTTTTTTGATGGGAATTAGCCTGTATTAGAATCTGTTTTGCTCATTTTGGAATAGGATTTTTGTATTTTGGCTTAAACACAGTCAACATACAATGAATGATTGTTGATCTGTTTTTTAGCCAAAACATTAGGCAATTAGAGACTCTAGTTATTGTTATGGCCAAATTTATTTACAGGCTACTTTCATTGAATGTAAAATCTTATGTTATGTTATGCTTTTGCTTTTGTTTTCATTCAGAGATGAAATATTTTTGTTGAACTATTTCTGGATGAGGTGATGATGATTACAAAGTTCCATTGTTCACTGATATTTCTTGCTGCACTCCCAACAAATTTCTCCTGCATACATAACATGCTAATGTTGCATACATGACATGCTAATATAGCTTACACAAGTACAAATAACAATATAAATAGCAGCATATTTAGATACATAACTTTCTTCACACACGTTTCAACAACTTTCAATCTTTCTTTCAATGACATAAACTCATCTTACACATGCATGCGTCCGAATAAGAGTGTATTGCATATCTGGAATAAAAAATCAATAATAGTCATATACCCTTCTCTCACAGTAGAAGTTCAACTTGTTAGGATTAGCTTCATATTCTGAAATTTTTATACCTGCTTTTCTGCAACATAAACACCTTCTATTCCTGAACCTTATCAAGCCACCATTGATCTCTGTAACATCTCTTCTATCAACCATCAAGATTGGAAGCAAAAGAAGCCACGTGAGTGATGATAAACTGGAGCAAATGCTAGAAATGAGTTGAGTTTGTTTTCTGCAAATGATCAGTGAGGACAATATATATAGGAGAGTTCATTTGTAGCTGTTGGTGAACAATAGAATTGGTTTGACAGTTAGGATAATATATAGGGTTATTTGTGATTTTTTTTTCAATTTCTTATTTAGTCAACTCAAGCATAAAATATTACATAAAAATATTATATAAATATTTCTATTGCTTGTGCAAAGTTACTGCAGTCTGTGGCAGTCTGTTGTCAGGTTTCTACAAGGTTAATTTAGTCGTTGCATGCTATATGTGTAATGGTCGCTGTAGCCCACTAACTCCAGGGTCATTTCGTTGATTTCTAAAAAGGTAAGGTTATCTATACTCTTAGGCCATACCTCAAGGTTATTTGTAACATTATCCCTTAAATTGATGACAAAGCATGTAGCCAGGCACCTTCTATTCTATTCAACTGTACAACGATTCTTCTCTGTCTCCGGTCTCAAAGTCTCAGCTTCTTTAATTTATTTATTGGGACACAGTAACAAGCCGAAGACACCATTGTAATCCAAACAAATCAGAACCAAAATCCCAAATTCCCCGAACCCAGTAGCGCCAAAAATGGTAGCTGAAGACACCAGCAGTAGCACTTCACCTAACCCCATCAAAACGGTAGTCGTTTTGGTTCAAGAGAACCGGTCGTTTGACCACATGCTAGGATGGTTCAAGTCCCTGAACCCTGAAATCGATGGGGTTACGGGATCAGAATCCAACCCAATCTCCACATCCGACCCCAACTCCACTCGCATATACTTCAAGAACACTGCAGCCCACATTGACCCTGATCCTGGACACTCAATCCAGGCAATTTACGAGCAAGTTTTCGGCAAGCCATGGAACACGACCGATCCTGACCCGAATCCTGAATCGGGACCGACAATGGACGGGTTTGTGCAAAACGCTGAGAGCATACAGCAAGGGATGGGAGAGATAGTGATGAACGGATTTATGCCTGATGTCTTGCCGGTTTTCAAGGAGCTGGTGACTGAGTTTGCGGTGTGTGACAGGTGGTTCTCGTCGTTACCGAGCTCCACTCAGTCCAACAGGCTGTTCCTGCACTCAGCTACGTCGCATGGAGCCACAAGTAATGACACCAAAAAGTTGATTGAAGGGTATCCTCAGAAAACGGTGTTTGAATCCTTGGAAGAGAATGGGAATACCTTTGGGATTTACTACCAGTCTTTCCCGGCTTGCTTTTTCTACAGGTAAATTAATTAATATTATTATTATTCTTTACCTTAATTTCGATAACGGATGCCACATTTATTTTTAATTATTTTAATATATAGCGTAAGCTTAATTGGGTGGTTTAAAGATTAAATTCCACGTTCAAACTAATTTATAATTGAATTTTGATTTAGTTTTGCTAGATTAATTTCAACAGTTTCAAATTGATCAATAGGGTAAATTAAAAATTCAAAAATCTAAATTAATTCTTCAATTATATATTTATATATTATTAATGCTTTATTTATAAAGTTTTACATAGACATAAAATAACGTCACTTTCCTTATTTAATGTAGATATATTATTTATTTAGTATTCTGGATTTTTTATAATTATATTCACTTCGTGTCAGTATTTAGTATTGTCCTTCGTATTATAGCTAAATACTTAGAAAAAAGAGATATTTATTAACTCATTCATATGAAAGGATTGTATAAAAAGTTGACCCACTGTTAATATATATTTAGGAAAACAAAAGATATTATTTAATATTATAGCTATAGGTTTTGTGAATTATTATGACTCTACTTTACTAGACTTTACAAATTCAACAAATTATATTTCATATAATGAGTTTAATTCCTTCATGATCCAATTCAATTGATGAATTATTTTTGCATTTTGTTGACTGGCTAAAAGTTCTATTGGATTTCAAAATCTGAAAATATTGTAAAGCAAATAATCATCTGTTTTGTTTTTGTACTTCTAAGCTTAGCCAAAATGGGTCTACTAAAATGATGTGCTTTGATCTTATACATGCCAGGAACCTGAGAAAATTGAAATACATAGATAACTTCCATCAATTTGACTTGAGCTTCAAGAGACACTGCGAGGAAGGGAAGCTCCCAAACTATGTGGTGATTGAGCCAAGGTATTATGACATTTTATCAGCAGCTGCAAATGATGACCACCCAAAGCATGATATCTCAGAAGGCCAGAAATTTGTGAAGGAAATTTATGAGGCGCTGAGGGCAAGCCCTCAGTGGAATGAAATGTTGTTCCTCATTATATACGACGAGCATGGCGGCTTCTATGATCATGTTCCAACACCAGTAAGTGGAGTCCCAAGTCCTGATGACATAGTTGGCCCCGAGCCTTATTACTTTAAGTTCGATCGCCTTGGTGTTAGGGTTCCAGCCATCCTGGTTTCTCCTTGGATTGAGGCTGGCACAGGTGAGTCCAGACTCCAAACAACATTTAATTTGTAATTAATTGTTCACACAATAATCCCCATGTATATAGTTATACAGAAGTTGTTCTCTACTCTATCTCCATGATATTCTAAGAAGTCAAAGCTGCATTTTGCTTCTCTCTCTTTTGTGATATACAGAGAGTAGTAATTAATCAAAGTTGTACTTTTATTGAATCAATTGCAGTGTTACATGGGCCTTCAGGGCCATACCCAACTTCGGAGTTTGAGCATTCTTCAATCGCAGCAACGCTTAAAAAGATATTCAATCTAAAGGACTTTTTGACTAAGCGTGATGCTTGGGCGGGCACCTTTGAGGGTGTCTTGAATAGAAGTAGCCCAAGATCAGATTGTCCAGGTACGTGTTTTAGTTTTATTTTCTATGTATCACGTAATTTTAGATATTGACGACTGATGATGCAAAACCTGTTACAGTTACATTACCTGAACCAGAGAAAACGCGAGAGCGTGAGGCAAACGAAGATGACGAGCTTAGTGATTTCCAACAAGAGTTACTGCAAGTAGCAGCCGTGTTCAAAGGGGATCTTACAAAAGATATTTTTCCTGACAAGCTTCTGGCAAGCATGAATGTTGGAGGGGGCCTGAAATACGTTGAAGACGCATTCAAGAAATTCTATGATGATAGCAAGAAAGCAAAGGAAAATGGAGTTGATGAATCCGAGATTGTTATTCTTTCATCATCGAAAACATCTACTAAGACAACTTCCAAAACTTTTGTTCAGAAGTTATTTTCTTGTTTAGTCTGTGATAATTCATAGTTATTGCCACGACATTCACAATCTTGCCAGTCGTTAATTTGTATTGTAAGTTGATTGCTACTTCGTGAATTTTGCTACTCAACAAATGTTCTTTTATTTGTTGCTTATGTGCTGCCGAGGAACTCCAAAATACAACATATATATTGCATGTTTATTTAGTCGACAATATTGAAATGTTTTTTATTACTAATAATGTTATATATATAACTTATTTACAATGAACTTTCCTTATAATTTGAGTTAATAAAATCTTACTAAGGTGTAACTTATTTATTTATTTATTATTTTTTCAATGAGTTTTTGTCAATTCAAATTATAAAAAAAAGTTGATTATAAGTAAAGTGTATAAGGCAAATGAATGACAGGCTTTGAAAATCCTGTTAATTGCATTTTTCCCAATAGGATTAGAAATAATAATATTTGCAAGGGCATAAGCCCCAGAGAGGACCGTGGCAAATTTGAATGATGGTCAAAAATCATTTTTGTGGGTTATGTTGATCTAAAAGTAAACATATTTCGAGGAGGCTAGGCCTTCAAAAGAAAGATAAAAAGGCCGATAACAATAAATTCAAATGATAACCTAACAATAATTTCGAAAGCCCGATCATTGCAATTATGATTCAAGCAATAGCAAAAAATCATTTTTGAGAAACATACTATGACCAAATTAAACAAACAACTTTGCTAATAAATGATTGTAAAATAAGTTCTAGGGCCAACGAGTCATTATTGCGAGGATTTTGTTCTGTATAAGAAGACAATCAATGCTACGAAATTAACAACCTATCATCCACTCAGTGGTTTGTTCATGAATGCCAAATTATTAGACTTCATAATCTACTAATTCAAAAGAATCATATGAATGAAAAATTGATAAAATAGTATTCAAAATGTCGAAAAAAAAAGTTGTTACTACAATACCATAATAATGTTTAAATACTCAAACTCAAAACCAAAGTGAATTAGGAAAGCAAATCCTATAAACTTATGAAAAACGTAAACAAAAAAAAAAAAGCTATTAAGAAAACAAAAACTTTCCTAAAACATTAAAAAAGTCTTTTCACGGCTCTAAACTACAATTTTTGGCTGGTAAACGACATCTATTTCATGTATTTTTGGCTGCTATAGGTATATGTTTCATGGGTTAGAATCCTTAACCTAGAATTTGAAGTCAACTTCTGGTTGTGCACATCTAGGGGTGACAATTTTTGACACTACACGCGAATACGATTTGTCACGATACCAGTTTAGACGGATTTGGGTTTTAACATATTCGTGTTCGTGTCAGAGATGTCAACCCGTTTAATAATCGTGTCGTGTTCGAGTTGAGAGTCTTCAATACGCGAACACGATTATGACACGAACACGTTTATGACACGAATAACACGAATACATATTATACACGATTGACACGATAACACGATTAACACGAATATTGACACGATTATAAAATAATATTAAATTTAAAAAGAACAAACTTAATATTATAGTTTTAAACATTTTAGTCCATATATGTATCCAAATTTTAAAATAAAAATAGAATTTTAAAACCTAATAAATTTTAAAACTTAGGATATTTTTATCATTTAACAAAAACTAGAAACCTAATTCTATAACGTGTCATAATCGTGTTAACGAGTCATAATCTTTAAACTTGTCTTAATCGTGTTAGACACGAGCACGATCCGTTTATTATTCGTGTTAGCATGTCGTGTCATGTTACTCGTTTAATAATCGTGTCGTGTTCGTGTTGAGTCTTAGTGACACGAATAATAAACGGGTCGTGTTCGTGTCGTGTCAATCTTTATCGTGTCACAGCTCAACACGACACGAATACGACCCGCGAAAACGAATTATCACCCCTATGCACATCTCTCTATTTTCGTACTTTAACACTCTAATTAATTTATCATTAATTTAATTAATATGTACAAGTCTAATTGGGTCAAATTAAAAGATGATGCTCAAATGATACATGTGATTCCTTCTTTATTCGAGATGGCATAAATCATTACTAGGATTCTCTCCAATGCGTTTAAATGGTAAAACCGTAAAAGTAAGACGCAAAGTGTTTTGACTTGAAGTCAAAATTTAATTTAAAAAAATTTTATTTTGCAAATATATACCAGCTACTAGAGTACCTTTAACATGTACGAGTTCACTTCAATTTTTTTGCAAAACCATTTGCTTCATAATTTTCTTCACCAAAAACAACAAAAAAAAACTTGAATCCTATTACATTCAAGATAACACATCACTTATTGTATATCTCTTCTTGTTATAAGATGAATTATTTAAATTGTATATAGCACGCCATATCACAAGTTTCATGCTAAGTATAGAAACAAGCCATTTTCTATTTACATTTTCCAAATACTTAGAAACATATGGGCAGCCATTACGCTATCAATATAATAGAACTAAAGCCATAAAATCAATCTTTGATAATCCTATTTAACCATGCGAAAGAAAATGAATCAAAGACTAAATATGAAAAACCTTACTAGAAGCAATTTAAGCATCAAATGTAGAAACCATAGACCGCATACCAACAGTAACCGACAAAATTAAACATATATGGAACACAGAAAGTCTGACAGTTAGACTTGATAAACAGAGTAAAACTACCGGTTGTCAACTGGGATCTTATTAAATCAAACGACAGAGGGAATTCAAAATAGGTTCAAGCTTCAATTCTTCTGCAATGCCCATAGCTAGTAGCGTTCAGCAACTACTAGAATAATCAAAACCAGAAAAGCATTTTAGAGCACTTAAAAGAGGGTATCTGCATATTGAATTTGCTTGCAATAGTTATTATCAAGAAAAAAAGAAAATGCAAAAGACGACACATGCATTTACCATGATAACTTTTGAAGAGTGAAATATACAAGAACATACAACAATAGTTATACTTCTTTCTTTCATATATAAAATATTTTATACTCGTAAATATCTTAATCTTACATATGAACGCATTGAGTTCTAAAACAGAGACTACTATTAGATCCTAAAACCTTGGTAACTGGAAAACTTCTTGTATCTAATATCCCTAAGTAGGTGACTCCGAGAAGTGAAATTGTCATCCTGTTACCTAAAACAAAAGCTCTTAACTACTCAACTTAACCATAAATGGAGTTAAAGAGGGTCCTGCGTTGGCAATTGATCCTCCTGAGTTTTAGTAAAATTTTGATAAGTTTGATAAGTATCTCAATAAACCCCCATATGTTTAAAAATTGTCAAAAAAAGCCTGTATGTTTAAAATTGTCAAACCACTCTTAAATACTTAGTTAAATAGAAAAACCCACAAAGAGTAAATTTAAATAAAAAAAGTCAAAATTTTAAACATACAGGGGATTTAGGATTGAGACATTGAGATTTAAGGCTAAAGAGGAAGTGGATTTGGGATTTTGGGGGTTAAGGGCTTTTCGCAATGAGAAATGAGAATACGCAACAAGATATTAATTTGACTCTATTAAATTTGTAGGGGTAAATTTGAATATTTTCAAACTTGTACAGGCATGAAAGAACATACAGAGATTTTTTTAAACAATTTTTAAACATATAGGGTTTATGAGAAACGTATAAAAAAATTTTCATAATTAGAAAACATGATGTAACATAAAGTAATGAAATAATGAGTATTTTAGTAATGAGAGTGATAAAATGTGCTTTATAATAATGTTATAGATAAAAGGTAAGGTGTGTTATATAATGATGAAAGATAAGGATGACATAAAGCATAGTGAGGTATAAAGGAGATTCCTTAGAGATAAGGAAGTATCCTAGAATAATATCTTTATTGTATCTCTATAAATGATACGTTAGACTTGTAATACCTAAAAAAACAAGTTTTTTTACACAAAAGAAATAGTTTATATTCATCTCCAGCTCTGAATATTACAAGACTAACGTATCCATTATATAGATACAATAAGGATACTATTCTAAGATACTTCTTTATATCTTAGGAATCTCCTTTACACCTCACTACATACCTCACTATTCTCCATGTCACACCACTCTTTAACTTTCATCATTACATAACACACCTCACCTTTATTCTCATCTTTAACATTATTACAAAGCATACGCCGTCACTCTTGTTACTACATACATTATTACATTACTTTATGTTATATCATGTTTCAACGATTGCCTACCTTGGACCCTCTTTAGCTCCATCTATGCCATAAAACATGAGAAGCTACTAGTCAAAATTACAATATGGTTTGCTATCCTCGGATTTTACAAAGCCAATTTTGATTAGCCAACATGGCCGATTTGGATGGTGTGAAATAACTATATAAAGGCAGCAACATCATCTTTTATTTCACAACTTTTGAATTAAAGTTTGAGAGTGATAAGAAGTTTAACACACCCTCTTTAGCTCCGTCTATGCCATAAAACATGAGAAGCTACTAGTCTAAATTACAATACGATTTGCCATCCTGGGATTTTACAAAGCCAATTTTGATTAACCAACATTGCCAATTTGGATGGTGTGAAATAACTATATAAAGGTCGCAACATCATCTTTTATTTCACAACTTTTGAACTGAAGTTTGAGAGTGATAAGAAGTTTAACACACTCGTGATTTAAGCCCCATTTCTAAATTCTTCAATTTAAACCTTCATTCTGATTGTATTACTATTTAAATAAAATGTTATCAGTATTATGTAAATGATAAAAAGACTAGTACGAAGGTTGTTAATGGAAGAACTCAACATATGAGGGGCAAAAGGGTAAGACTGTACTAAACTTTTATTTCCTCAATCCTCAACTGAATTGTGTGTATTATAAAGTGAAGCTCATGCCTTTTTATATAGGAATTTGCGCTGACTAAATCACCCAAAATCAGCCAATCAAAATTGGCCTTGCAAATCATGATTAGAATGCTAATGCATGTTAAATTTAGACCTGCGGTTTTCCAATGCTTTATTGCTCATCCCCTCTGATACATATCGCATTGACTTCCTCAAATACAAAATGTAATTTGGCTGTCTTAAAAGCTTGGCTAAGGAAACGACTCCGATGGTGGAAATCCACCTTTTTTCACAACACTCTCCATGGGAATCCACCATCTTAAGATAACTAAAATTGGCTTTTGGTCAATCTTTATCCAAAAATCTCCGTCTAACTCAAAGGTCAAAAAGTACTTCCTCTAAGGGTCAAAGACTATTTTGGTTTTCATTTATCTTGTCCATTTGAATACCCAACTAACAAGCATCCTTCAATTGATCTTTGCCTCAAAGGACCTTCAATAAAGAAAAAACTGATATTTACATCACAGGTATCTTTCCCCATTGAATCAATTAAAATCTAACATAGCGACATCAACTAATTAGTCAAAGGTCACAGTTCATGGTAGTTCTAAATATAGAAAACTTAGTTTGTTTGGTAATATTTTCAAAAAAACAATTTTATCAAAACGTACATTTCCCAATGCATTTAAATTAATATCAACCGCATATAGCTTTCAAAATTCAAAAAATTTAAAGTCAACCACACATTTTTTCAAAATTTTGAAAACAAAAACTCAATAAACACAAACATAAAAACCTAAACAAACGAAAGGCTCTTAGATGTTGTTAAGCAACTAGAAAACCTGAAATCAAATCCATAGGAAACTAAAGGGCGTTTGGAAAGCCCTTTCTAGCATTTTTGGCGTTTGGGTACATGTTTTTGACAAAAAAACGCACAAAACAAGTGAAAAGGGTACAAGCATCTGACTATCTAATAATCAAGCAAAACAGAAACAATTTTTTTTTTTTTTCAATTCTTACTGGCAATCACTTTTCAATTCCCACTTTATCAGCATTACACTTTCTTTTTTATTATTTCTCGCTCCTCTAAACCAAGTGTTGTTCCTCCTTCTCCCTTTACAAATTCTCTTATAGAATGCTAATAAATTTCATTTACAGTAAAAATATTTTATTAAAAATAAATTAAAGTTTAGCTAATAAATAATATCATTAATAATAAAAGTATTTACATTTAAAAACATTATTTTAAAAATTTTATGCAAATCTATCTACTTTTATATTTTATTAATTTTACTATTTAATTATTTTATAATATTTGGCAAAAACATTTTAATTATAATCCATTTAAAGTAAAAACATATGTATTTTTGTTTTCAAAATTTCTAGTTGGATATGAAAATAAGAGTTATGTTTACATCTTCTATAAGAGATTGAATAGTGTGAAAATATCATTAGTTATGTGTATTTTAGGTTTTCACTTTAAATAGATTATAATTAAAAAATATTAAAAAATATTTTTTATTTCAAATATTATAAAATAATTAAAATATAATTTTAATAAATAATTATTGTTTATAATAAAATAATAGAATAAATTTAAAATAAAAGTGGACAAAAGACAAAATTATATAAGAGAAATAATTTAAAAAAATGCAAAAAAGTTGTTTTCCGCATTATTCTTGGAAACGATGCAATGAGAAGCTTGTACCTCCATCATTCATTTTTTGCATGTTTTGCCAAAAATATCTATCCAAAACACTTACTACACATCCCACGAGGTACCTATCTCGAAATGAAAATGCCAAAAAAGCTAAGAATGGCTAACCAAATGGGCACTAAACTATAGGCCCTCAAATGCTTTCGGCCACTAAGTATATTTGTTTGTGTTTTTTGAATTTTTGTTTTCAAAATTTTGAAAGAATGTATTTGTTTTTAATATTTTTTTTAATTTTGAAAATGATATGCGATTGATATTGATTTAAATGCATTAAAAAATGTGTGTTGTCATAAAACTGTTTTTGGAAAATGCTAACAAACAAACTCAGTTTTGTGTTCTGATTACATCTTCTTCATTTTAAGTTCCATTAAATTTGTCTTATCCTCCCCAACACCACTACCCCTTTCCCCACTCCCTATTTTTTAAAAAATCACATAATAGAAGTCCTACATCAAAGAACATGCTTCATAGTTCAAGAAAGGAAACAAGCTTGTTGTCTGTGGGAGAACATACTTGGTTACAGACTTGTGCATGTGAATACTAAGTAGATAACAATTCTCACACCACAAAACTTTTCAATCTCTCTTATGCCTGATCAAATATCCATTTTAGAATCCCATACAATTTAGCCACTTCACTTTATTTGAGTAATCGTCCGTAACCAACAAGATTAGGCAATCATATGGAGGAAGAGACTATAATAGAGTTGGACAAAGTGGACTGCCTTGTTAGAGCTATTGTTGAATCGAAGCCCCAATTCTACATTAACATAAGTGAAGATGGAGCTTAAGGACAGGCCTCATGTAAAACCAATCTTAATATGGAAAGTTCCCTGATTTCACCCAAATCAAAAATCACATTGACCATCAAGAAATGGGATTACTCTGAGAATACAAGAATATCAAGGAAAACCTAAACTTTACACGACCCAATTCATAGAATCCCTGAAATATTACACAGAATGTAAAAAAATTAGTAGATTAACCATCCAATGTAAAAAAAAAAAAAAAATTAGTCGATTAACCATCCTATTCCACCCCACTAGATTCCAATCAAAACAAACACACCCACCAAAATTAATACAAGATTAGCAACGTCTAAAGCAGAACAAACAACCCAATTCACAAAAGCGCAATCAAGATAACAAAAAACAAGGAAATCATAGACTTTGGTCATGAAATAAATCAGGAAATCAGCTGAACTGAGCCGCAGTAGAGCAAGAAACTTTATAAAAATTCCAAGACACAGACCTATAAACAGGTGACCTGAAGCGAGTAGATCAGTGAGAAGATGAAGCATGAGAAGACTCGTAGGGGTGGTGATGAGAAGGAGCGATGAGCTTGTTGTAGACTTGTTCACCAACAAGATAGACGCCAAAAGCAACAAGAGCAATTCCAAGTCCAGGAGTGGCTTGGCGTAGATTGCTCGTGAGGAGTGGATGCCTCCGCCACTGGTCCCTTCTCCTGAAGAACTCCCCTGTGTGTCCCATTTTTTCAATCAACAAAGACTCTCTGCGGCTCAAAAAACCTCTTCTCTAACTGCAGGCTTCAGTTAGCTGTATTCAAGGTTTGCATGTTGTGGGCTGGAATGGTTTGGGCTATCCTTGTTTGTCGGTCTCAATCTCATATCGATCAAGTAAGGCCATTGGCCCATATGTATTTATATCATTTATCAATTTCAGACATTCAGTCAGCTTAGCAGTGAGGATGAGAGAGAGCAAAGAGAAGGAGAAGCAACACTGCTGCATATCCCACGAGTTTCTCAGAGCAGCAAAACAGAATCCCGAAAAGATCGCCGTGATTCATGCTACTGCACCTACAAAATCCATCACTTATCCTCCCCTCTACGAGGGAGACCGTTGTTTCACTTTCGCTCAAGTGTTGGCCTCTGTAGATTCTCTCAGCTCGCGCATTTGCTCCATTCTTGACGGTTCCGATGACCCACACTTGATCAGACCCCAACACTCAGGTTCCAAATCCACATCTCCAACCTCAAATGAGGTGCAACCGAAGATTATTGGCGTGTATATGCCGCCATCGGTGGAGTACGTAGTTGCTGTTCTGGCAATTCTGAGAGGTGGAGAGGCGTTTTTACCGCTAGATAGTTCGTGGCCAGAAGAGAGAATATTTTCGATTATTTCTTCTTCAAATGTTGAATTTGTTATTGCTCGTGATCAATCAGATTGGCTCGTAGCATCTGGAGTTTGCCCTCTGTTGTGCTTTTCCGTGGAAGAAAGAGTTGAAGAGAGTAGTAGTGGTCTGTCAAATTATTTTTGGCATTGTGAAATGAAGAGACAAAGACCGTTCTGTTACTTGATGTACACGTCAGGTTCCACGGGAAAGCCTAAAGGTGTTTGTGGCACTGAACAGGGTAAGCAGCTTTGTGATCAACTGCCTTTGATTGCTAAAATAGCCAAGTTTGATTTTTGTTTAGTTTTAATAAATAGGAAAACTGTCTAGTAAGTGTCTTGCGAGCGAAGCGTCTATCTATTGTGTTGGTTTTTAGCAAAGTGTCAAACTGTTGAGCAATGCTTTGTTGTGTGATGCTTGTCGTGCTGTAGAGTCTTATATCTGTACTTGTATGTGTGTACTTCCAAGAACCTGTGGTATTTTTTCGCTAGACCAGAAAAGAAATGAGGATTTTGCTAAAACTCATAAAAAAACTCGCTCAGCTAATGTATTTTGTGCAACTTCTTGGTAAAACAGATCGAACTGATTCTTATCAAAATGATTCAAACTGTCTTGCATTTCTTTTCATTGGGCTCTTTCATAAATATCAGTTAGTCTACCATATTTTTTCTTGACAGAAAAATAAGGAAATGGTTTCATGTGCACTGATTCATTATTTGGATTATGATATAGGAGCAGTACCAAAGTGTTTCAAAGAAAGGAGGTTACCTTGACGCAGGTCTGCTTCTGGCCTAGTCAACCTAAGTTAAATGGTTAAATGGAGTCTCTATCATCCTGATTAAAATAACAAATATGAAACTTCATACGCCTTAAGGGTCATAGGTCGAAAAGAGAATTTTTGAGGTCCTTATACTCATTATGCCTAGAATTGAGTAGACTAGGTATTCACCTTATCAATATCTCAAAACAATGGTGGATTCTAGTTGGCTCCTGAAAAGGCATTTGAATCGGACCGAACTCTTTGTCAGAGTATTGTTCTATTGCTTTGCTCCCTAAAAGTCTGGAGTCCGACATTGATTTATCTAAAAGATCAATTCTTTTGATTGTATGGTGGACTCCTTTGAAAAACATTCCCGTCCGTGTAAACGAGGTGCTCTACCTAACTGAGCTATAGCCCTTGTGCTTCTAATACACATTTTATTATATTATGTAGATAATTTCTTGTCAAGATGAAATTGCATGATCCAACATCATATCTCTTTGGTCTTTTTCTATTTTTTTTTTCTCTTGTGGTCATTTAAAAAAATTTTCTTGTTCCAATTGCTTGGTGCAATACACCATTTGATGATGTTATCTCTTTTATTTTCTTTATAAGGTCTTCTGAACCGCTTTTTATGGATGCAAGACTTGTATCCCCTGAATGGAGAGGAATTCTTATTGTTCAAGACATCAATTAGCTTTATTGATCACTTGCAAGAATTTCTTAGTGCTATTCTTACTGCTTGTACACTGGTTATACCTCCTATTGTTGAGCTGAAGAAGAATTTAACTTCAATCGTCGATTTTTTACAGGTATGTTTATGTAATATAGTTTACTCCTATATAGCATGTGCTGTTCTCACTTGCATGTAGGCTACATGGAATTTCATTTTGTATGTAGAAAACAGAATCGTTTGAAGTGTTGTAAGACTTTGACTTTGCCCCTTTTAGGCAAGCCCTCAATTGTCCAACCTTTTGTGGCATGTCCACCTTCCAAGTCTACTGAAATAGATATTTTACCACCACGTGAAGTATTTCTTGCCTAAATCAAGAATTACTTGAATCCTCTGTTTTGGAGAGACCTCCCCTAATTGCTGACTCATTGCATAAGAGTGATGAGGAGGTACTTGAGTCAAGCTTACCTAAGAGCGAGGAGGTGCCTGAGCATGAAAAAGATGCCATAAGTGAGGATTATCTCAAGAGAGAAACTGAACCTCTGAGTGAAAAAAGATGCTAAGATTGAGGATTAAGCAAACCATTTCTGACTAACAATAACATTTTCAAATCAGAGGATGAGGTTGATGCCATAACTTGTGAGTCTTTTCAAAAAATTTGTCCTTCTTGTTGGATTATTTGCACATTTACTTAATTTTCCTTCAAAATTAAATTGTAGTGGAATGATTAATGAGACAAACATGCTTGCTTACTGGCATACTGGCACACCTTTGAGCCTTCAGTGGATATTTTTATAATATCTGAAGATTCTTCAACAGCAAAGGCTACACGAATAGTCATTCCTATATGCTTAAGCTGATGGATGTTACATTGAATATTTGGGTTGACTAGCCTTCTGCATTAATAACGGATAAAACCTTCTTCTTTTTTTTTTTTTTTTTTTTTGCTTTCAGGGACAAAGCCACCTGATTTAAGAAAGTTCCATCATCTCTCCTCCAATTCTACTAAACTCGTGAAACAATTGGGTTTTTTATAACCATTGAGAAGGATGTGGAATCAAAAGACTATTATTTTTATTTCCTTATGTAAGTAGGATCATATTTTAGACAGTGATCTGTGTAAAACAACATTAATTTATTTTGTAAAGACTAGTCTTGAATTTATTTCCTCTATTTTTCTATCTTTTCTGGTTCTGGTTTTCTCCCATTCTTTTGTCGTATTTCTTTCTATTCCCTTCTCAATCATATGTTTCGACTCGTGTCCAACATCAATATGATTTTTTAAAGGCAATAGAGTATTTTGTTGGCTACCTGACCATTGTCTAAATGTTGTACTTGCTTTAAATAACAAACGCAGTTGGTCACATTGCTCTTTAGAATGTCTCTAGCACCATTTGCTGCATCCCAAACTGCAGTTTTGTGTAGATAATGCAGGGCAGCTTATTTAACGGAGCTGTCTTTGGTTCCCCCTAAAAGAGAAAGTGAAAAGAAAAGCTCCAGATTCCCTTAATTCTAGGAGGTATTGTGACATCCTAATAAACATGGAAAGGTTGAATGAATATCTGATAATCATGGTCTCACTTGACCTTATAAGTTCAGCTGCTAGTTCTTGCTTACAAACAATTTGTGATTATGAATTTAGCCAATGTCTATAGCTAGATCATAGATGAACTTCTCTTTAGAAATTTTGTGTTAGTGTTGAAATTTTAAAATATCCACGTACTAAGATGATTGCATTGGAAATAAGACATTCTTTATAGAAGAGATGAGTTTTTTGCCTGAACTTTGTCTGTGTTAAAAGTTTATCCCTTTTGTGCATTATTATTCTTTTCCTAGTTTTGTTATTTGATGTAAGAAAGTAGTTGCCCTTATATTGCTGGCCCATTATAGTTGCTCATTCTTTTATTGATTTTTCAACTCAGTTCTACTGAAATACTTTTGCAGGCTTATTCCATCTGTAGGCTCACCACTGTTCCATCAATGATAAGGGCAATCGTTCCTGCTCTCCAAAGTCAACAGAACATGATTCCATGTTCATTAAAATTGCTAATCCTCAGTGGTGAAGTTTTACCTTTATCCTTGTGGGATATTCTTTCCAAGTTACTCCCCAAGGTTTCTATCCTTAATTTGTATGGGAGTACAGAGGTGAATTATTGATAATCTTTTTGCCCTATAAAACTTATTTATGCTATTTGATCTGGAAAGTATACTAAGGATTTCAATATTATCAAATCATTCTCAGATCTCTCTCTCTCTCTCTCTCTAGTGCTTTTTTTGTGTTGCTTTCTTCATTTGTCTTTTATTTTGTTTCTTTCATATCAATTCTAAATGCTAATCCTGAATTGTTTGAATTGATGGCTTTAGATGAACGTTGCAACCAATTATTTGTAGTAAACAGAGAGAGGAATAAGTTCTTCTACTGATTCAACTGATGAGCATAAATTTATAATACAATAGTGAACTTAAAACAGGGAAAAAAATAAAAAAAGGAAAGAAAGAAAATACTCATATACAACTTCTTTGTATATACATATAATCTGAAATTTTCATAAATAAACTTTAACAGTTGGTATGCATTTATTACAATTTAGCTTTGGGTTTTATTGCTAATACATGATTTTTGAATTTAGGTATCTGGAGACTGCCTATATTTTGATTGCAAGAGATTGCCAATGATTTTGGAGACAGAGACGCTTACAAGTGTTCCGATTGGTGTGCCTATTTCTAATTGTGATATAATGCTTGTTGAAAGTGATATTGATACACCTAATCAGGGAGAAATATATGTTGGTGGTCTCTGTGTCTGTGGTGGATATTTTTCTGAATCAACTTCTTTGTCTTCGGAGTTTGTGAAGTTACACCCGAATTCCATTTGTAATTGTTCTGTCAAGTGTGGAGGCTTCCAGTATTTCAAAACTGGTGATTTTGCGCAACGGCTTCAAAGTGGTGACTTGGTTTTCTTAGGTAGAAAGGATCGCACTATAAAGGTCAATGGGCAACGTCTGGCTTTAGAGGAGATTGAATATACATTAAGGGAACATCCAGATGTGCTTGATGCTGCTGTGGTTTCTCATAAAGTTCAGGGTGAACTTGCACTCCTTGAAGCATTTATAATGTCACTAGAGAAGGAAAAATCTAGTGAAATATTCATACAATCCATTAAAAGTTGGATGATCAAGAAACTTCCCTTAGCAATGATTCCTAACCACTTTGTCCTTGTGGAGTCATTCCCTACGTCTTCTAGTGGAAAGGTTGACTATGTATCATTAGCGGGCTCAACTTCTTTCACCATATGTGCTCAAGATGCAATTGGCAAGACCAAGACTGATGATCTCTTGCAAATTATCAAAAAGGTTTGTTGTCTGTACTCTTGATATTTTGTCTGACAAATTTTAATTTTTACTTCCTATTTTTGAGTAGTAGGGATACTCTTTTCATACTGATTCTTGGAACTAGAGGTCTTTAAACTAGTTATTGGAACTTGGTTTCTAAGTGCATTGCTTTTTCCATTTTGTTCTAAGCATCTTGTGCCCATTTAAAGGTGCACCTTGTTTTCATTGTTTGTTTGCTTAGTATATATTTCCAAATTCTCATAATCTTTCATGCTGGATGATTTAGATATTCATTAATGTTTATATTCCATGTACTTTTGTTTGATTAACTGCGTGTTTGGAGAACTCTTCTGTATTCTTATGAGTCTCAAACAAATTTTATTTCCTCATTTTTGTCCTTGATGAAGTTTAATGTGTAGTAGTATGTGTGGTTCGGCAATATTTAATTTTATGAAAGTCCTAATGTTATGTCAATGACTAATCTTGTGACTGCTAATGAATTTATTAATGAAAGAGAAATAGATGGCCTTTGAACTGAGGACCATTTCTGCTGCTTGTGGTGCATCAAAATTATCTTTGAATTGTGAATTAATTTGATATTAGTTATTTTGATAGGAAAGCAATTTCGTTTTTATGTGATGTGAACTTTCTACGTGTTTTGCATGGTCAATACATAATTTGAACTCTTTCCCAATTATGATGGTATCACAATTTTACTAGGGATAGAAAAATTCCTTGTGGGCCATTGAAAGTGGTTACGGGGACCTTCTTAGGGACAGTGATAATACCTTGGCCCCAAATTTTTGAAGGTGGGAACGGGGTAGAGGGACGGAAATTATGGGTCTGAGACAGCTCCTTAATTTGACATATTTGATGTTCAATATTTGGAATCTAGCTATATGTTTTTAGTTGTTGTGATGCTAGAGAGAGTTTAGTGTATTAAACATCTTATAGTTGTTCTACTTGTATTTTGCATATCATTTGTGTGAGTTTGAGAACTGATGAATCTTACTATTTAAATTTATCCTTAACTTTATTAGTGGTGTTGTGATTAAAGGAGTGACAAAATAGGTCTTTAACATTTAGTTTCCATTTATCAAAAACTTTTGTAAACTATCATCGTAAAGGTAAAACTAACTTCTGTAGAACTTTTCTGGAAGGCCTTTGGTGAGGCTCTGGTGGTTGAAGAGGTTTCTGATGATGATAATTTCTTCATGATGGGTGGTAACTCCATTGGTGCAGCACATGTTGCTCATAATTTAGGGATCGATATGAGAATGATTTATAACTTTCCGACTCCATCAGAGCTTCAAATTGCTCTTTTAAAGGAAAGGGGATCATTTAATGTAGATGTTAGAGCCAATGCTAATTGGAAGTTGAATCAAGAAGCAGTTGAGAGGAATATCTTTCGTTCAGTTTATTCTTCAAATAACAATAATGTCAATCTTCTCACACAAGGGTTGTCGAGGACCTATGATGGAAGGGATGAAAATCACGCTGTTGCCTTAAAACGTCTAAAGGTGGATTCAGATAAATATGTCGCTACAGAAGTTGTTGGTCAAGAGGATGGGTCTGCATGGAAGTTGGCCTCACCACCTGTGCCTTGTTCATTCAGCCGTTGCAACAAGGTTATGTATAAAGAGGGGTACGTGGGAAATGTTACCTGTCAAGTTATGTTGTCGGATGAAGTTCCTATAAATGGAAGAGGTTTTATTCAAGACTTGTGGAAAGTTCACTTGGAGTCCTGTGTTGATGCATCTCCAGTTGTTGTGCTTATAGACTCGGATATCTATCTTTTAATTGGGTCCCATTCTCACAAATTTTTCTGTGTTAACGCTAAAAGGTATGCACCATATTGTAGCCTCCAAAAATCAAATTATGTTGCTTTTGTACTTCTAAGTTGCCATGGACTTTTGTTGCTATAATTGCCATTGTAAAAAATTATTCCTTGCCAAATGATGCATAAGCTCTAGTAATGTTTGATTCATCACTGGATTGCTTTTCCTGTGATAGTTGTTTCTGGATTGCCATCTTCACTTTGAAGTTGTTGTGTATGAGGTTAATGCAAAATCAAGAATCTAATTTTTACCATCTATTTTAATAAGTATTTTGTTAGAGATCACTCATTTGAGTCACATTGTTATGTGTTTGAGTTAGAGTTAATTTTCCAAAATTGGTTTTCATGAGTAGAACTCAAGTTATTTGACGTAGAATTTTAGTTCGTTTTTGTTTATAACTTGCACTATAAAGTAGACCTTTTTTTAATTCTTCCAAAGACATACTGTTGAAACAATTGATATGATGATTGAAGTGTTTTATTTCCCAGTGTCTATAAATTCTTCCATTATTTATCTTCCCCGCATTCTAGCTTCCTTTAAATTCTATTCACTTTGTTCCATAATATCTGTTTTCTCTTAATTATTCTCTCCCTTCTCTCCCATTCTTTATTAGATCACTGGTCAAGCTTTCTGTATGAAGTGAGATCAAGGCAAAATGAATATCACCAGTATAGGAGCTCCCAATGTAAAAAGTGGTCCATTCCTTTCCAACTTCCAATTATATCATCTCTTCAATCAATTCACTTGAAAGAGATTTCTACTTTAAGATGCTTTGGCGTGTTGAATTTTTTGAGAGGAAATGGTATGTTACTGGGGGCTGTGAGAGAGACCCAACTTTGAAAAAAAAAAAATGTTAAGGATCCAATAGTTCTGATGGAACAGTAGCTTACTGGGCAGCGACTTAGTAGTCCCCTTTTTGGGACTTGTGGTAAACCTTTCCCATGTTTGTACAATAGATTTATTAGCAGGGTGTCAGTCATTATTTTTGCATTGTTCGTAAAAGTTAAGGATGAAGTCATCTTCATTGTGCAATGTATTTGCTTTCACAATTAAAAGAGTCAAGCTTAGCTTCACATTTAATATGACTTCCAGCATATTGTAGTGCATCTTTTTCCCAGGTTTTTTATAGACATCATTTAAGTTTTTTAAGAATCAGGATGCATTTGTTTGACATATCTTGAATGCTTAATGGTTGATGCTGGATATCATATACAATATGCCAAAATCAAAGATTGTTTGGTATCTTTTCATCATTACTTGTTAATTACTCAAATAGAAAAAGGCCAGGCAGAAATTTCATTCATCTATTTTGGTGTTAGGGGACCTAATTTGTTTTGTTTATGCATCAGGCAAGAGATATTTTGGGCATTTGAGCATCAAATCTTCATCTTCTAACTTGACTATTGTCTTAATACATTTCTGGATTAGTGGTTCTCTCCGGTGGCAAACCAAACTAGAAGGGAGAATTGAATGTTCAGCAGCAATTATTGGTGACTTTTCTCAGGTTGTTCATTCTATTGCGTTTGTGTGTGCTTTCATGCAGTTCCCTTTTTGTTGAGCACATTTAAGGGTTTTTTATGTTTTCATATGTGGTGCTGTTAGGTGGTTGTTGGATGCTACAAAGGAAACATATATTTTATTGATTTATCAAATGGCAATATCTGTTGGACTTTCCAAACATGTGGTGAGGTATAAAATGTGATTTTTTTTTTATTATGATTATTATTATTCTTTTTTATTGCATTAATTTCATATTTAAGAAGTCACTGTGCATTAATATGGATTATTTTCCTTTTTTTATTTTTATTTTATGTTGCAGAGTTTCACAGCACTCAAGCTTTCTTCTCTTCCTGAAAGCCCCCTAACATTGTTGAATGATATTCTTTTTCTTTTTTCTTTTTTAATTAGAAAACACAAAATGGCATAAAAAGGTTTGAATCATATTAACAAGACAGTTCTGTCTTTCTTTCCTTTTGTTCCTAAGGGCAGCCAGTCTATGGCTGATGACATTGTTATGGAATCTGATGTTGAGTAAATACTTGGTCACAAATGACTTCGTAGTCTAATGATGCTCTTTGCGTTTATATTCTTAAGTTTTTAGGTTGGTCTCTCTATTATGGTGTTAGAATTTATTTATGTTAGGTTCTTTGATGGATCCATTTTTACCATATTCTCAATTCTCACATTTAAAGCCTAATTCTTGTTAGGCTTGTATGTGAGAGTGGCTGTTAGGAAATCCCACATTGACTGAATCTTAAGTGTGATATGGCTTCAAAAGCTTGTTGGCACTTACGCCTAATATTTTAAGCATTTGGGTTGTTTTCTTTGTCACGCTGAATGGCTTGGTTAGTAATAAGAGGGATAGTTAAGTGAGGCCTATATGATCAGAAGCTTGTAAATTTTCATGAACTGATGTATTCTTGGCTTCATAGTCCATTTTATGCATACAAAAGAGAAAATAAAATGATGCTTTATGAAATATGATCTATATATTGTGAACTCCTTTTTGTAATATATGTATAATGAGACTATTTTTAAGCAGTATGGGGTCTTCGAAACCAGAAGACTACAGCAGCACATGTGTTTATCTGTGGGACTGGGACCTATTCATTTTTTAATTCAAATGTATAGTGAATGTAGTGCACAAGGGTAGTCATGTCAACCACATGCCCACCGTATATAGACAGCCTCTCCGAGAAGGGGGGAACAAAAACTCTACAAAAGCCTTACAAAAAGTAATCTTATAGACAAACAAAGAACCAGTATTGCTTAAAAATGTGTCTCCTAACTTATTTATTTTTCATTTCATCAACATAATCAGACATCGTTTACTTGACTTGCCGCTACTGCTGATGTTTATTACATTTTCAACATTTGAAGGTGAAGTGTCAGCCTGTTGTTGATGTGCCCAGACAATTGATCTGGTAATTTTTTTTGCTGCTTCCTTTTGTTTATCTTATGTCTAACTTGCCTTAATTCACAATTTATGCTAATAACAATCTAGACCTTTACTAGAACAGGCAAAGGTTTTAGGATTTTTAAGTTTCATATTGAAGGTATGAAGAACAGCCTGAATATGGTAAGATAAGGTTGCTGCATAAAGTCAGCTGCTCTTACTATCCAATTAGGTTGTAGGCATAGATAATCTTCTTACAAGTTTTGTATATTTGTTTATCTGCACTTCTAATCCTTCATTGTATAACCATTGAGCACAATAAGAGTGTTGCCTAGCTTGCACAGTAATCTCTCCGTTAATTTACAGTGCTTTCAGTTTGGATGTACAGTGACTAATTGTTTCCGGATGTAATTTCTAGCCAGAAACATTTTGACCTACCTATCTGATTTTGTTGTTATGGAAATACAGGTGTGGATCACATGACCATAACCTATACGCTCTCGACTATAGAAACCGTTGCTGTGTGTATAAGCTTTCATGTGGTGGGAGTATATTTGGCTCGCCTGCAATTGATGAGGTACAAGTTTTCATTTAATTATTGATTGAGCTGGCAAATTGTTTTCCTTGAAAATGGTTGGGAAATACAAGCTGTGATTCATCTCTTCATGGTTTAAATTGTTTATTTTGCTGAATTGTCTTCATCACGCATAGTTTCAATGTTCACCTTCTTTTTGTAGCTCAATATACCTAAATACATAACTATAAATGTAGGTATCTATCTAATCTATCTATCTATCTATCTATCTATCTATCTATATATATATATTGCCAATCGAGCTAATTTTTTTCGTAGGTCTGTGGCACACTTTATGCAGCATCTACTAGTGGCAGAGTGACTGCAATATCAGTAAAGGTATAAGAGATTGTACTGTAATGTGGTAGATATGATTTTTGCTTAATTTCGACTGTCCTTTAGGGAAAAATTGGATAAGTACTTTAGCCCTTTATGAACCATTAATTTCCTTGTTATTTGATATGTCTAAAGACTACTGTTGTTATAGTTAAAATTGACTATTTTTTCTTGGAAGAAAAATAATGTTTCTTATGGTTGTTTGCTAATGTGTTCTCCTTTTGACAAATACAGGCTTCAAGGTTTCATACTTTGTGGTTTTATGAGCTCGAAGTACCAATATTTGGTTCTCTCTCAATCACTTTACCAAATAGATACGGTATCTATGTGTACTTGACCTATAATCTGTCATTTTTGTTCATCCTGGTGGAAATTTTTTTGTAAATCATCTTTTCGTTTTTAGTGAATGTTGTTGGTTTTCTATAAAGGATTCCTGAGTATCGTATACTTGGTTTTGTGGCAGTTATTTGTTGTTTGGTGGATGGGCATGTTGTTGCAATGGATTCAAGTGGATCCATTATGTGGAAGGTATGAATGGATTATATTGCTTAATACCCAAATCAGGTTATTTTTCTATTACATTTTTTGGTGGTCAAACTGTTATAAGACATTGGACACAAATGTTATTTTAGCCTCTCCCTATGTTTGTTGTTTGATTTTCCTATTGTAAATAGGTTTATTGAACTTCTTTGCTACGAAGTTGTGTGAACCTCTATGTTATATGGGATTGGTTAAGACTTGAGGGGGTAATAGACCTCATTTATATATGTGCCTGTGTTTGATACTTTGATCTGTAGTACTACCTCTTCTCTGAGTTCCTAGGACATGTTTTCTTTGTCTCATTTATAAACATGGCTTTCACAGCAAGAGCTATTATGGATAGAATACCAAACGTGTTTTTGTGACTCCAAAGTGCATCTCCTGCATGGGCACTGACCATGGAAGAAATGTTAATTCAATTAACAGAATTACAAATAACAAAAAAAAAGGGTGTAAGTAACTGCATCATTATACTTTGAGCACAACACCAACTCAACAATGAATATTTGCAAGATTTATTTGGATTGGAAGATGAGATGTCATCTTTTGTTTTATACCATCATTCTTTTGTTCCCTTTCTTCATTTCACTAAGGGTTGTATTGTAATTTTTAAGATAACTTTTTCCTATCATTGTGTTTCTTCTTCAGTGCAGAACTGGTGGTCCAATATTTGCTGGGGCTTGCACAAGTTTTGCCCTTCCCTCTCAGGTAAAGTAGTTTTGTCACATTTGATGTCAGAACTGTTAGATTCTTTTTATTTTTTGAAGTTCATTTATCTTTTGTACAAGATCAAGACAAGACCGTAATGTTTTCTAATTGTTCATTAGTGCAACTAAGTGTTAACTAGCATAAAGTTTTTCAAAAGGAAATGCCTTTTCTATCATCAAAAATTTTCATTACTAGTGTTAAAGCTGATTATTCATTTATTGGACACATTCATTATGAAGGTGTTGATAGTGAGTTTTACCACCAAAAAAAAAATGAATGACTAAGAATGATAAAATCTCTATATAGAAAGTTAGGATTGTGTTCTTATTAAACTGATTGTAGAGATACATATTTAATTTTCTTTCTTATTTTAGATTCCTTATTGTACTATATATATGTACATCTCTTTACAATGGAATATGTTTACAAAATATTTCTTCTAAATTTGTTTCTCCCTCTCTCTCAACATGGTATCAGAGTAGGATCAAGGTCCTCCTTCCATTCTCCTCTTTTATTAAAATAAAAAAAAAATTGCAAACCCTAACCGTTTTTGTCTAAGAGAGCCATCACCCACCTCAAGTTAGCGGTGACTGTCACTGCCTCCTCCTCTGACATCGCCGGTCTCCGGTGAACAAAACCCCTCTCCCTCTGTTGGAAAAATCTAATGGAAAAATTTTTCGATCACCGAAAAACCTACTACCTTATTCGAATATGGTCGGAAACTACTCCATTAAGGTCACCAGTCGCTGGTGAACAAAACCCATCTGTCGTTGTTTTGAAAAAAAAAAAAAAACTTTGCTGGAAAAATTTATCGATCGCCAAAAAACTGCTGTCTCGTCTGAATCAAATCGAAAACTGGTGTTTCGTGTCCCAACTATGTTTTTAATGGCCATAACGTCCCTATCTGAGTATTCATAGCCAATCGTGTGGTGTTATTTGGTATTTTCAGATTTTTTTCTTAAAATTTTTTTCGTGTGGTGGCTCTGTTTGGAAGATAGATTGTGTTTAGGGTTTCCATGGCTTCTCAACCGTCTTCTAATCCTCCTGGAGTTGGCGGTTCTATCACAGCAGTAAAATTGAATGACTCAAATTACAAGTTATGGGCGAAAGCAGTGACCAGATATTTGATTGGCCAAGGGAAATATAATTATCTTATGCAAGATTCTCCATCGTTTGATTCAAAGGGGTATGTTAAATGGATTCAGGAAGACAATTTGATTACTACATAGTTGTGGAATAGTATAGAGTCATCACTTGCAACAACTGTGATGTGGGTTGATACTACCAAAGAGTTTTGGACTTCACTTTAAGATAGGTTTGCCGGATATCAAAATGTCTCTCACACTTTTTATGTTTATTATACTTTATTTTCTTGTCAGCAAAGTGATAGAACGTTAAGTGAATATTTAGGAGTAATCGAAGGATTAATGGGTGAGCTTAACTCTTATCATCCTGTTACAACCGATGTTGAGACATTACGAAAATAACACAAAAAATTATTTGTTGTCAGGTTCTTGTCTAGCTTAAATTATGTCTATGAATATGCTAAGAATAGCATCTTAACTGAGAAATATCTTCCGAGTCTTAAAATGGCATATGCTCGACTCCAACGACTACTCACCTCTCAATATAAGCAGGAAGCTTTTGCCTTAGTTGTTTTTGGTAGTCGAGGTAGAGGATCTTCTTATGATCGAAGTAAAGGCCGTGTTAGAGGACGAGGTGGTAGAGTTCCTTGTTCCTATTGTGGTAGGCTTAATCATTCTTCAGAAAAGTGTTGGGATAAATTTGAAAAACCTGAATGGGCAAATCAAAGCTCCGAGAATCGTCTTTCCTTTGGTATTTAGTCTAACTCTTATGCTCCACCTTCTACGCAGTCTGATCATAAATCTGAAAGTCAACCAGCCAGTGAGCCTTCAGCTTCCTTAGTCCAAGCAGGTATTTTTTTCTTCGTATCTACATCATTGAATTATAGAGTCTAGGGCTTCTTCTCACATGATTAGTAATGATTCTCTTTTTAGTTCCCTTATCCCTTATAACAAAAAATCATCAGTTGTTCTTGCTGATGGTTCTAAAACCCAAGTACAAGGGTCTGAAACCATTCGTACATCTAGTTTGCATTTTTCTTCGGTGTTATATGTTCCTAAATTTTCTGTTAATCTTTTATCCGTTAGTCAGTTAACTAAGAATTTAAATTATTCAGCCACTTTTTTCTCATCCTATTGTATTTTTCAGGATCTTGGTATAAGAAAGATGATTGGTGGCAGATATGAAAAGAAAGGCGTCTATCACTTGTTTGAAGCACTTCCGTCCTCTCATACAGCTCTAGCTTCTTCTATCTCTCCAAAACAATGACATTATCATTTAGGTCACCCTTCCAATACACTGCTTCAGCATTTGGGTTTTTCTAGTCCAACTAAAATTGAATGTGAGTCTTATCAGTCAGGTAAACATTCTCGTTTTTCGTTTCGTAGTCGAGTCAATAAAATTAGTGACCAACCGTTTGATTTGGATCACTCTATGTATGGGGTCCTTGTCGGGTTACCAACAATCATGGGTTTAAATATTTTATATCCTTTATGGATGATCATTCTAGAGTTACTTGGTTGTATCTGTTAAAAGATCGATATGAGGTTCATAATATGTTTCAATTGTTTTACAATAAAATAAAGACTCAGTTTAGTATTTCTATTAAAGTTTTACGTTCTGATAATGCTTTAGAATATACCTATTCCTCGTTATCTACCTTTTGTAGCACTTATGGGATCTTATATCAAATATCATGCGCTTACACCCCTCAGCGGAATGGGGTTACTAAGCGAAAAAATAGACATTTGTTAGATGTGCCTTGAACTCTATTATTTCATATGGGAAGTCGCATCAAAATATTGGGAGAAAGAATTACTTACAGCATGTTATCTCATTAATCTGGTTCCTTCTTTTGTTCTGCAATTTCTGTGTCCGTACTCTATCTTATTCCCTAATCAACCTGCTTTTCCCTTCCTTCTTGTATTTTTAGTTGTTTTTGTTTTGTCCATCTTCATAGGGTTTTTGAGACTATCCCCTCGGTCCACAAAATGTATTTTTCTTGGGTATTCTAGAACTCAGAAAGATTACAAATGTCTTGACCCTTGCTCGGAAAAATTTTTTGTAAGTGCAGATGTCACCTTTTTTGAGTCTACACCATATTTTTCATCTAGCGGTTCTAGACTTGATACTGGTCTAGTTGATCCTCCAATATTGGTGTCAATTCTACCGTGTCCATCTACTCCACCAATTCTAGTTTATTCTAGGCGAAAATCACATCAATCCAATGCTAAACAAGATGGTTTACCGCTCACTAATCTGCCCCTCATTCAAGAGTCTGCCTCTACTCAAGATCCGACTCTTACAAATGAACATTCCAATCTTGATCTTCCTATTACTCTTCGCAAAGGTACTAGAAATTCTCAGAGGTATTCTATATCTCATTTTGTCTCATTTGATTCTTTATCCTTGTCTGTTCGCTCTTTTACTTTGTGTTTGTCTATAGTTTCTATTCCTCAAAATTTTCAGGAAGTTTTGGCTCATCCTGGCTAGAGGAAAGCTATGAAAAATGAGATGTCAGCTTTCTGCGATTGTAGTACATAGGAGTTACAAAAGTTACCAAATGGTAAAGAAGTGGTTGGTTATCGTTGGGTCTTTGTTATCAAATATCATCGTGATGGTACTATTGAACACTTAAAAGCCCGTCTTGTTGATAAAGGATACACTCAAACTTATGGTGTTGACTATTTTGAGACTTTTTCTCCCGTTGATAGGCTCAATTCAGTCCGCATTCTAATTTTTCTAATACTGTTCTTTGGCTGGCCCCTCTCCTAGCTGGATGTCAAAAATGCCTTCTTGTATGGTAATTTACACGAGAAGGTTTATATGGAGCAACCACCTGGGTTTGTTGCTCAAGTGGAGTTAACACACTGTTTGTAAGTTAAAGAAGGCTATTTATGGTTTGAAGCAGTCACCTAGGGTCTGATTTGAAAAATTGAGTAGAGTTTTGGCTTCGATCAACTTTTTCCGTTGTCAGTCTGATCACTCAGTGTTTGTTAAACATACAAGATCAGGTATTATTATACTTGTGGTTCATGTGGATAATATCATTGTGACTGGGAGTGATTCTAATGGCATGGAAGAAGTGAAAAAACAGCTAAAGACACATTTTCAAACAAAAGACTTAGGTCAACTTAAATACTTTCTTGGTATTGAAGTTTTAAGGAGTAGAGAATGTATCATTTTATCTCAAAGAAAGTGTGTTCAAGACTTACTTGATGAGACGGGTATGTTAGGGTCTAAGCCAGTAGAGACCCCTATGGATCCTAATGTAATATTAGATGGTGACAGTAGTCAAGATTTTGAAGATAAAAAAAGATATACAAGTCTTGTGGGAAAGTTGATTTACCTTACTGTCACTAGACCTGATATTACTTTTGCAGTGGGAGCAGTTAGTCTTTATATGCAAAATCTGAAGAAGATCCTTTGGGAAGCTGTATGTAGAATTCTACTATATCTAAAACAATCCATTGGTAAAAGAATTCTTTATAAGAAAGGTAAAGAGTTGGATATTGTTGGCTATTCTGATACTGATTGGGCTAGTTTCAAAACTGATAGGAAGTCCACGAGTGGATATTGTACTTTCTTAGGAGGCATTCTAGTGACTTGAAGAAGCAAGAAGCAGAATGTAGTTGCAAGATCCAGTGCAGAGGCAGAGTATCGTGCTATGACTCATACAACATGTGAGACTATGTGGGTCAAGAATTTCTTAACTGAGATTGGAATTGGTTTCAAAAAGCCATCAATAATGTTTTGTGATAATATGGCTGCAACACATATTGCTAGCAATCCGGCTTTTCATGAGAGAACTAAACACATTGAAGTAGATTGTCACTTTGTTTGTGAGGGTGTAATGAATGGGGAGATTATCACTCCTTATGTTAAGTCTGAAGACCAAATTGAAGATCTTTTTACCAAAGCAGTTTATAAAGGAGTTTTTCTTCATCTGTGTTCCAAGTTGGACATTGAAAATATCTACACTCCAACTTGAGGGGGAGTGTTAAATCTATATATAGAAAGTTAGGATTGTGTTTTCATTAAACTGATTGTAGAGATATATATTTGATTTTCTTTCTTATTTTAGATTTCTTATTGTACTATATATATGTACACCTCTTTACAATGGAATATATACGCAAAATATTTCTCTTAAATTCATTTCTCCCTCTCTCTCTCAACAAAGACAATGGCTTCACACCACTTTCTTGAAATTTTGAGGGTTTTTTTTTTTCAATTTTTGAATTTTACCTAGTTCAAGTATCCTTCATGTCATGATCTTATTAGTGGTCCACTAATTATTTATTTCTAATGATAATGATTATGTTGAAATATATAGTTCATTAAGTACGTCTAACTTCTTTCTTCTGTTCCACATGCGCTAGATCTCTTCACACAATTTCATCCATTATAAATGTTTCACACTAATTTTTGAGCCAACTCATGAAATGAGGGGAAAAACTAGAATCTTACTGATTCTAAATATTGTCGGTTTTCTTATTACTCTTACAGGTGCTAGTATGTTCTAGAGATGGAAGTATATATTCATTTGAATCGGTAAGGCTCAGAGTAACATGTACATGTAATTTTATTCTTTCATAGCTTGTAAATGTTCCATACCGTGCTTGGCATAACAATTGTAGCAGTTTTGATCTTTTGGTAAATTAGAATCTGAACTCATACTCGAAATGGTAGAGTTTGTTCTCTGCCTATAGGCTTCTTGTTACTCTAATATGTTTTAATTGTGCTTAATTTCATTCAAATGATCTAATTGTATAATCTTCTAAACGGTGTGTTATATTCATTGATGCCTATCTAGTTGACATGCATGAGTTTCTCTGCGTTTGTTGGGCTTAGCAAGGAACATACTTTAATAAGAGAAACAACTTAGAAAATATCTGGTTGCTTCAGATATGAGCTTGGATAATTTTGGATGTTAGTGGAGTACCTGTAGTATGACAAAATTCCAACTGTAGTATATAATTGCTGGACAAATTCAAAAAATCACTAAGAAGAAGCTGAAGACTTTGTGCTCAACATTATTAAAACTAATTTATTTACAGAAATTCCTTATGATATGGAAACTGCCTGTAATTACGTCAGTTGAGTTATTAGCATGCTACTGATCCAGTTTTAGAAACTGTCTTGGGTTGTCCATACACGTATTCTAAAGACTTGACTGCAATCTTTACGATAAATATGCATATTTCAGATTTCCATTGTGATAAAATCAAGCATGATTAACCTTTTGTTGGAATGGAATAATTTCTTGAACATCTCCGGACATTGTTAACACTATGAAGTAATTTTTGTCTCAGAGCTGTAGGATAGAAACTGCATAAAATAACTCGGTCGATGTTACCCAGTTGTGTGATTTACTTCAGGAAAAGGGAGATCTGCTTTGGGAATATAGTGTTGGAGATCCGATAACAGCATCCGCATATGTTGATGAGAACTCGCAGTTGACATCTAAATCCTCCCTTAAGCCTGAACGGTACTTAAACTACATATGAAACATATTGCAAATTCTGATCTAACATTTAACGCAGTGGCTATCTACATTTTCAGGTTGGTTTGTGTGTGCGGTAGTTCCGGAATCATACATATTTTAAGTGTTGATTTGGATGTCAGGGGAAAGGAAAATCATTCAAGGGATGCGGTGCAAGAATTTGCAAGGCTGGAGCTAGGGGGAGACATCTTTTCTTCACCAGTGATGATTGGTGGCTGGGTTTTTGTTGGTTGCAGGGATGATTACGTACATTGTTTTGTTGTTAGAAGTTCCAACTTAGTTGAAGAATAGGGAGTTTTTGTTGCTAGAAATCTATTGGCAACCAGATGGTGAAATTTTATAGTGCCAACTTTTGCAGCCATTTTGTAATCAAATTTGTTTGGAAATGTTAAAATCTAAAACCAATTGTGACAAAAAGAATTCCTAAATACGGTCGCTACCACAATGACAATCGATTGCCTAAAACACTTCCATAATAAGGCATTTGATGAAAAACAACTTTAGAATTGATTATAAAATAATTTGATTCTTCAATAATATATGTTTTTATATTACACCCAAGGCAGGTTAATAGGTAATTTTCAAATTCTAACTTTGACTGAGTCTTCAAAATATCAAAATTACCTTTACAGAATAAATAAATATCATTATTATTTAGTTAAATGCTAGTTTTTTTAAGAGATTTTTGATACAATTTTTTAATACAAAGTTAGATAAAAATTTTAATAATTAATTTATAAAATTTAATAGTTAAGATAATTGATGAGTTAACAATATTAAATAATTTTTTTATTTTTAATTTTAATTAATTTTAATCTTATTAGATTAATAGTTATAAATTTATATCTAATAAAATTATATAAAGGAAATTAATGATTGGTTTAATTCTAATTAAATACGTTATAAATTTTAAAATAATAAATTAGGTGATTCCACTTTTCAAAAAGAGTCCCACGCCCCTCTGGTTTGGTGATGACCGTCAAGGTCCACTAGTTTCCTAAACTAACGGAGGCCTCCTTCAACCTAACGGATTTGTAAGTCTACTTATTTTAGGTTTTGCGTGACTGCGTCCATGTGATTTTATTTTATATTACATTAAATACAAGTACGTAAGGATACTAGTGCTAGTACTATATACATTTGTTATACAAGGTTATGAACAATATATTTGTTTTATGTTACATACACGTAAAGCTAATGTTAATAATATATATTGGATATGGAAGCTTAGGGTCTCATAATGTATCCTGTAAACGAAACTCCATACTTGTCACAGCTCTAAGAATAATGTACTAGTGCTTTTAAGGTTAAACTGGATTATTGTTTTCTTAACTATATGCTCTCACATTGTATGATGTTGTCCGCTAATATCACGCTTTATGAAAGCAAGTGGTTACAATTTTACAATTAATTCTATGTGTATCGCGTTGCTCTTGACATGTAGATATCAAAAACAGAAGTGAAAAACGTCCTTTAGTTATCGTTGTTTTTGTTAGATATGCCTCTAGCTCATTAATATCGAAATTTGCTCATTATAGTTTACTAGGTTAGGAGGTGGCATGGCACACGATAGGCAAAAGAAGTAGAAGCGTTTATTCACAAATGCACCCGTTAACCAACTCGAATTAACCATCCCGCAATCAACGGATTTATTTATTTTTTGCTTGTAATTCGGAGCCTCCCCTTGGATGAACATCTCTACCCCTTCCAATCAATCCAATTCATCGGCCACCACCTCAAACCGAACTAAGAAACCGAGAAAGATCAAAGGAAAATTAATCATATCAGAATCAGGTCTTTCGACAAAATAAATTTCCAATTTGATTGATTTGTGTTTATATGGAAGGCAGAAAAGGTGATGCTAGAATATATATAATCTCAGGATTTTTCTTTGTATGCCTAACTGCCGGTGGAGTACTACTAGGCCTATACATTTTCCTTCCAGATAAATTCTCTTCGAGTTATGCAATCGGAGGAATGGTTCTTGTAGGCATTCCGTGGATCTTTTGGTTCTTGGCTTACATTTACAGATGTTTTAAACCACCCGAAACTAATCTTCCAATCCAGCAGGAGCGTAAAAATAAACCCAAAATTAATCCTGTCAAAGCGGCGCTCAGACCGTCTTGTGATGGGGAATCCCCCGTTGATCACAATCATTCTCCTAGGGAAGCACGCCAGGTGCAATTTGCTGAAGTTGTTGTTGTAGGAAACCAAGATGATAACAATAATAATAATGAAAATAATGGTGTTCGGAATCCTGGAAGTCCTAAATGACGGCATTTGGGCACGATAGCATGAATCTCCAAGGGCGTTTGATGCCACGATATATAGCATTTGAACTAATATATCTTATGTTGGTCCTATGTAAAGCTAGCGATTGAAATGCCATTAACTTTGCGGCTGCATGCATGCGTACGTGCATATTGTTGATAACATTTACCAATGCGAGAATATTTTAGAAAGAGAGAAGATTAGTAGCCATTAATCTTCATTTATGGTGCTGCTTGAGGCTGCGTATTTCAGAATGCACCACGATCATCATCGACCAATCGGTCGGATCCATGTGACAAGTAGATATAAATGCAGAGATTGTTTTTAATTTTTCTGCGATGGATATGAGAGGTATTCTCTATTTTAGAAAACAAAAATGATAGATGGTTTTTTGATATTAATTAGCAGAAAGCAGAGGTATTCATTACATTACATAATTCATTCGGTAGACACATAAACGTTTGGATTTTTTTTTTTATTATTTATTTTTATAGTAATTAAGGGTGGTGATATTTTAATTAGAAAGGGAATGATGAGGAAGCTAGTTGTATCATGTACAAAATCTTCGCTGCTCTACTAATTCATGTAGAATTAGAAGCTATCTAGCTAGTTACTTCCATATTATTGTGGTAATTACATCTAAAAATCTATTGAAATCTTTAGGGGAAGTATAACATTAACTTCCTTGGTTGTTGAGTTTTGAATTGTTTATAATTAGATCTGAATAACTTAATAGCTCTTGATTTAATTATTCTGCAAGATCGGATTTTGGCAATTAACTTTTGTATCCTTGTAATTAGTTTTCTTAGTTTCTTAATTCATTTGTTAGTTAAACCTTGTAGTATATAAACAAACAAAACATCAAGAGAATTTTAGAAGATAATTATCAAGAAGACTACTATCGTGAAAAATCCTTATCTGTACTGTGAATTAATCTCGAAAAAAAATTTCTTGCTAGAATTACATTTTAGCTAGAAAACTACAACCCTTAGTCTTTCTCTGCTATAATAAATTGGAAGAGGAGTTCCCTTTTTCATGTACTTAAAAATTTCCTACAAGCCCAAGTAGTATGATCATATTTCTCCTGGGAAATTCAAACTCAAGAATATTATATATATAATTATAAGTTTCTTTCTACTTATAGTATAATCTCAAGACATTCCTTCTTCTCTAAGGAACCCTATAGGAAGACCACAAACATATAAGTCTACTCCATGATCAGGAATTTGGGAGTCAATAGGCAGAAGATTAATTAATATCAAGTTTAGGGGATTTCTTGAGGTGGCAAGAAATTACAGCAAGGAAACTTGACTTGAACAAACCCTCAAAATTCTAGTAGTTGGCTGATATTATATAATTTCTAGTACTCCTGGACAGCAGCAATTCAACCCCGAAATCCAGAGCTTGCTGAGCCTGGCTACAACTTCTCAAAGCCGTATAGTACAGCTCTTGTCTAAAGAATATTTTGAATGATTCTAATTGGCTCCAATTTATCATCTCAACATCCCCATGCATTTTGGGGTAAATTTGGAGTGAAATGCTGCATGATATAGGAGATTAATTTTGGGATACAGCAGAAAATGTATGGGTGCAATGAGTATTGTTTGTCTTAGATGTTTTATTTCTTAAATTAATATTCTGTTTAAAAATTCAAATTAACTGACCTTCAAAAATATGTATCTTTATAATCTAGTATGTAATACTCCTATGGAGCATGTCGTTTTATAGCCTTTAAAAGAAATAAGAATTGATCCTCATGGCGGAATATCTAGTCTTTATTGGCCCCTATAACATAAATATTGGAAGATATCATAAATTTTGTTTTTCTAAGTATAATCTTCCTCAGTCAGAAAAATTGATAGATCAGGAAAGGAGATACAGTGATGAACTGCAAATTCTTTACATTACTTTTTACTATTGAAGAAATAGGTGATAGGATGTTGAGCAAAAAAAAAAAGGGTGAAATAGAGCCAATCAAGTTTATGAGCTATCAAGGCTAAACTAAAGCACATTCGAACTAAATAGAAGTGTCAGGAGCTCAAAGAGACTGTAACAAATGAATTAATGATCTACATATATAAATGTATAATATTATAATGCAAATCTTGGATGCACCTTCTTCTTCTTGGTCTGCTTGGCATGGCAGTTGCAATCATGCATTGTAGTTATGCACCCAAACTTCCTTTTCATTTCTTTCCAAATGCTAATCTTACCTTTTTTATTCAAGTTGCAAGTGTTATCAATTTCATTCCTCATCATATGGCACTCTCTTTCTATCTCCATCACCTTGTTGCTCATTTTCTGTATTTCCTTCATCACTTCTTGATCCTCACCATAACTCACCTTTGTTTCATAGTCTTCAGCCTCCTCCACTTCTTCCTTTATCAGTCTCTCATCAGAAGGTTGCATATTCTCCTTAATGATCGTATTTCGAAGCTGCAGCTGTACCACGAACAACACTTGCACAATGACCCTCAAGGGCAATCTTTCATTTTTTGCTGCATGGTCACAAGCTTCAGCAGACATCTTGTGGCAATCCAACACTTTGCATACTTCTTCCCTCTCTAACTCTGTCAAGTATTTGTGTTTGTCTAAGTATAAATCAATAGCCCGGTAAATTCCATCGCAGTTTCTTTCTGTTGCTGATGGTAATATTGCATTCAACATGTCTGCAATGGAAATAAACGTTTCCATCTTCAAATCTATGTCGGTTGCAACCTGTGCTAAGAACTCTTCAATGAGTTCTGCGACTTTTATATGCATTGAGATGTCAGAACATGAATAGCAGCCATAAAAGTTCTTTAGAATTCTTCTCAAACACTCTGTATCGTATTTCTCTTCCTTAGCACAACACTTTGTGGGTATCAGGAGATCATTCACTGTTGCTTGATCTAGTTGTTTTCCTATCCTAATCTCAAACCCAGTTATACAATCAGAGCTAGCTTCCAAACTCATTGCATAGCGAAGCATTTCAAACAAGAAAGTGCACGGAACGAGTCCTCTCTCATCAGGCAATAGCCTTTCAACTGCTTCAATGACTTCCGTACAAGAATTCCTGTTGCAAATTGACATACTGTGATCACCTCCAGAAGTGCTTGAAAAGACCCATCTTTTTGCATATTGCCAAATGGACGCAGCCACATACTCCGAGGGCACTCTGTGCTGTTTCATCAATCGAATGATAGGCTCATAGAGCCGAAGAGATAGTGTTGTCAAATCCTCAGATGCCCAATTAGCAACAAAGAGTCTTCTCCTTGCATTTGGCCTGTACCCATCATCAACATCCTCACTATTATCATCAGGTGCCTCTTTCCTGATCGGAGTGCCCAGAAGGCGGGGATCAGCGAGTGCTTTTGCAATGAGAGACTCTAAGCAGGCATCAACGAGACCAATGGGCACCGCTTGTTGGAGGAAATTCTCTGCTACTCGAATTGCCTTAATGGTTTCATTCCAGCTAGGGATAACTTTCTGTTCGAAGAAGGTAAAAGCCCGGCTAAACAGATTATTTCTGCAGTGACTTTCGGTCATCTCCAAGTAGTAAGCAATGCAAGCGAGAGGTACAACATTTTCCGTGGAAATTTGCAGCTCAAATCCATGGCAGAATCTTGCAACAATCTCAAAAACTTCGTCATCGGCTGGAATTTTTCTAAGGAAATACGAGAGATCTGCATGGGGATCCTCCTCAAGTATGGCAGCTACTTTGGCTGATTTTATAGCTAGAAGTTCCTGGACAAATATGAACAATTTACAATTACATTAAAAAACTCAATTAACTTTGAAATTGAAAAAAATTGATTACCTTCTGATCATAAAGAAATAATTAAAAAAATTAAATATTGATGACATTAATTCTCACTTTGTTTAAATTGACAGGCACACCCCGAACATAGAGCTGCAGCTCAGATGAGGGTCTCGACTTCGTCAGCCTGAAATGGAGAATGAAGCGGCAAGGAGGAGCGCATGATAAGAAAAGAAGTCAAAATACATAATCTCTAATTAATAATTAATTAATTAATTAAGGTCAGATTGGAAGAAACAAATAAAAGGAGGAATAAAATAGTGTTTATTACCAGAATGATACATCTTTGCTTTCTCTGTTAGTCATACTAGGGCACTTCCTCATAATCTCGTCTTTGCTGGGTAAGAGAGAAATTCTAGTTAAAAATTCTTTAGCATAATTTTTTCATGCTAATGCTTAAAGCTCTCCCTTTAGAAAATTCATTAGAATCTTAAGAGAAGAATTAATGAAGCAAAAAAGATAAATTATACATGAAGAACTCGAATGTTTCACAAATAATCCAAAGAAGAAAATAACTTACATGGATGACAAAGTATGTTGGAGCTTTAACAAGTGGTTTCTGACTGTTATTTTGTTTTATTTTTTAAAGACAGAGAGCGTGAGTGAGAGGGGCTACCAAGTGAGTGTAGAATAAAGTTGAACTCTCAAAACAAAACCAACGTTCAAAAATCAAAACTCAGATTTTCCTAAACAGATGGGGTTCAGTTATATATATGAGAATCTGATTTGATTCGGGATTTTTATTTGTTATCTTTAGAATTTCCAAAAACAAAAAAACAAAACAAGACAAAACAAAAGGCAAGGATATATACGACCTAAATATTTATGTCTACTAAACATAATCGGTGAGAGACTATATAATAATGCAATATTTAGAGTACTTTTGTTACTGTATTGATCTTTTTTTTCTTATGTTACAAAATACAAATAAACTTACACAGAAATGTCAATATCAAGAATTTGTGTAAAATATAAAAATTTGAATTACAATAACCTAGCTCCTAATCTATTTATTAATTTATTGAGAGAATTTAACTTTACAATATTAGTTGTCAAGTAATAATTGATGTTGATGTTATTTGAATAAGCATCTCAAAGATTTGACGCTCTCATTTATAAATCTAAAGAAATAGTTACTGTTGATGCACGGTTTCCGGACGGCCGGGGGAGCGGGTCGGAGCTCGGGTCGTGCGACGGGTCTGGTCCTGCGAGCACAGAAAAACGGTCAGGGGTTCCGGCGGTGGTGCCGGCGGTGACCCTCCGACGCTCAAGTCAGTATCCGGCACTCCGGAATTTTCTGAGAGAAATTCCTAGAGAGAGAAGCTCTCAAAAATAGAGGAATTGTAGAGAGATAATAAGTTCAGAAAAATGTGCATTTGTCAACTTGTGAAAAACTTACCTTGAGCAACGTTCCGGAGGGTTTATATAGGAGTCGGAATGGGCCATTGTGGAACCCAGATAATAGGCCCAGACGATGGGCTACAGTAATGGGCTTACTGTAATGGGCCCATGTAATGGGATACGGTAATGGGCTTACCGTATGGGCCCGGATAGTAGGATACAGTAATGGGCTTACTGTAATAGGCCCAGCTAATGGGATACAGTAATTGGCTTACTGTAATGGGCCCAGATAATGGGATACAGTAATGGGCTTACTGTAATGGGCCCATGTAATGGGATACGGTAATGGGCTTACCGTATCATAAATAATTGAGCTGGGCTGGGTCATTGTGGGACCCAGATAATGGGCCCAAATAATGGACCACAGTAATGGGCTTACTGTAATGGGCCCATGTAATGAGATACGGTAATGGGCTTACCGTATGGGCCCGGATAGTAGGATACAGTAATGGGCTTACTGTAATAGGCCCAGCTAATGGGATACAGTAATGGGCTTACTGTAATGGGCCCAAATAATGGGATACAGTAATGGGCTTACTGTAGTGGGCCCATGTAATGGGATACGGTAATGGGCTTACCGTATCATAAATAATTGAGCTGGGCTGGGTCATTGTGGGACCCAGATAATGGGCCCAGATAATGGGCCCAGATAATGGACCACAGTAATGGGCTTACTGTGTTAGAGACAATTAGGCCCAATATTATTATGGCCATAACAGTAGTCCCCCCAGGCCCAAGTTGACCAATGGGTCGACGTAGGGACTATTTAGTTATTTCTGGGCTAAAAATTAAATGCTTCAAGGGGCCAGCCCAAATATGTGATCTATTAAACCCTAAGTTGGTGCTCTATATAAAACACAAGTATTGGGGAGTAGGGTTTACTCAAAAATAGGAGAGAGCACCCGGGAGGCGATCAGTACAAGTGACCCCAGCAAACAGGACTCTCCAACCTGAACCCGGATTTTCCAACCGCCACAAGTAAGTACTTTTCACTTGTGTATACACTTTAGAGTGCATGGAAAAATTTTTTCTTTAATGCAAAAATTCTGTACGGATTATGCCCTACGTATGTTTATGCGGTTGTGTGTGAAAGAAAAAGAAATATGAATGAGTTTTTGGACGTGGTGGAGTCCTTGGGCGCGCAGCATGGGCACGCTAGGCGTGCTGCCCGGGCGCGCAGCATGGGCGCGCAGCATGGGCACGCTGGGCGTGCTGCCCGGGTGCGCAGCATGGGCGCGCTGCCTAGGCGTGCTGCCTGGGCGCGCAGCATGGGCGCGCTGCCTGGGCGCACTGCCTGGGCGCGCTGCATGGGCGCGCTGGGCGAGCGGGCGAGAGCCTGTGCGCGCGGGGCGAGCGGGCGAGGGCCTGTGCGCGCGGGGCGAGCGGGCGAGGGCCTGTGCGCGCGGGGCGAGCGGGCGAGGGCCTGTGCGCGCGGGGCGAGCGGGCGAGGGCCTGTGCGCGCTGGGCGAGCAGGTGAGGCCCCATGGGCTGCTGCCCGGGCGCGCAGCATGGGCGCGCTGCCTGGGCGCACTGCCTGGGCGCGCTGCCTAGGCGTGCTGCCTGGGCGCGCTGGGCGATTGCGCGCGCGCTGGGCGCTGCTCGCGCGAGCGCTGGGCGCTTGCTGCCTGCGTCATGCAGGTTTACGTGAGTTTGCAAGGACTTCATGCAGGAAATTTGAATAAGTACGGGGGCATATTAGCAAATTTCGAAATTTTCATTATATAACTTCGGGGGTGCTGGTGTAAAATTTTAAAACTTTTACTTAAAATCGCGGGGGTGTTTGTGAAAATTTCGAAACTTCATTTTATTTCGCGGGGGTGTTCCTGCGAATTTTCAAACTTCAAAAATTATTTCTCCGCGGGGGTGTTTCTGAAAATTTTTCAAACTTAAATAATTTTTTCCCGCGGGGGGTTTTCTGCGTATTTTCAAACTTAAATAATTTTTCCTCCGCGGGGGTGTTTCCGCGAATTTTTAAACTTAAATAATTTTTTCTCCGCGGGGGTGTTTTCGCGAATTTTTAAACTTAAATAATTTTTCCTCCGCGGGGGTGTTTCCACGAATTTTTAAACTTAAATAATTTTTCCTCCGCGGGTGTGCTTCCGCGGGCTTTCAAACTTGAATAAACTTTCCTCCGCGGGCGTGCTTCCGCGGATTTTCAAGTTTCAATATTTTTTTTCTTCCGCGGGCGTACTTCCGCGGGTCCGCGGGTGTTCTTCCGCGGACTTTCAAGCTTTAATAATTTTTCCTCCGCGGGTGTGCTTCCGCGGGCTTTCAAACTTGAATAAACTTTCCTCCGCGGGCGTGCTTCCGCGGATTTTTAATTTTCAATATATTTTTTTTCCTTCTTCCGCGGGTGTGCTTCCGCGGACTCTCGATACAGTCCCCCAGCAGTTTTTTTTTTTTTTTTTTTTTAATCACCTCTTCCCTCCCTCAGTAGACTTGGTTTGATGACTAACGACCCCTCTTTGACTGTGCAGATGGCTAGAGTCAAAACCACTGTAAGGTTGATACGGGGGGAACCGAGTCATCAAACCCAGTCTTCCAGGGGCAAGGATCCGGCGACCAACCGTAAAGAAGTTAACGAATTTTATCAAAACTTCTTGGGTCCGGATCGGGAGTTGGGACAAAATTCTGTCAACCATGAGGTGGTAGACACTGAAGGGGACAGCGACTGGTCGTCCTCTGCTACCTCGGATAGCGAACCGGAGGCCGAAAAGTGGTGGGAGGCGGACCATATTGATAACCAGCTTCCAGAAGACCGATTAAAGACATATAGAGCCCATTTCCTTATCCCCGCTTCAGTCATTCTGTTTCTTCCAAGGAAGGGTGATCGGTGGAGTAAGCCACCCCGCGGTGTCATTGGTCTAAGCTTAGAGCTATTGAGAGCTGGTCTCCGGGTGCCTTTTGATAACTACGTTCGCCGTATACTCGATGCTATGGGCATCGCTCCTTCCCAACTGTCGGCCAATGGGTGGAGGCTTCTGATAGCTTTTCAAAGTTTATTCAGAAGCGCCGGCCTTGGCGACCCTACCACCAATCATGTTAAGCACATATTTGCCATTCACCCGCCGAATGGAGAGAAGACGGGTTACTATTATATATCCCAGCGAGGGAAGACGGATGACCCCAACCGCCTTTTTGGCATTCCTTCCCATGTGAAAGAATGGAAGTTTAAGCAATTCTGGTGTGGTGGCGGTTGGAAGTATCAGGAAGGTGCTCGTCCAAAGGGGGAGAAGTTGAAGATTAGGAGGCATTTTGGTGTTTGTGGTACCATATTATAATGGCTCCTTATCTGAATTTGTTATGACCACTCTTGATCGACTGACATTATTTTCTGTTTTTGTTGCAGCTCCTTGGACCAAGCGTCCGCTGCTGTCTCAAAAAGAGAGGGACGACTTGCAAGTGGTGCTTAAGCTACCCGTGGATGCGAAGAACGTGAATAACCTCACTGATCGGGAGCAGTTGGCCCGTCTTGGCTTATCACCTCCCATTCCTCCGGAAGGTAAGCTGGGTCATTACTTTTCGATCTTACTTCATCAAGCATGTGCTTGCAGTCTTACCAATTTTATTTTCGTGCAGGACTATTCCCATTACATCGTACCAAGAAGCGGTTTGCTCAACTCGTAGCCAAGATGCCACTTAAGCCTTTCACTCATGACAAACCTAGTTCATCCCAGAAAAAGCGGAGTGGCAGTCCTCCAATTCTCAGACCTCCGAAGATGAGAGCTAGTAGTCACAAGGAGGCTCCCGCACGGAAGCCAGTTCCTGAAAGGTCTGCCTCCGTTCAGCCTGCGGGTGAAGTGGCAACCTCCCAGCCTACTGGGAGCCGTTTACCTTCAGCCACTCAACTACCCAAGCGCTTTACTTTTGACAGTACGGGCTTTCAGGGCGGCTCAACATGTGGAGACTACCTTCAGGAGTTGTCTCAAAATGCTGCACGCCTCATGCCTACCAATGTCTTTCCAGGAGACGTAAGACTCTCATACTTTGATGCGATCGCCGTCGGGATGGGCATCATCCTTCAGGTTAGGCTTCATTGAAACCCTCTCTTCCTTTTTTCTTTATACTTTGACAGTCATGCCTTAACTCCTTCCCTCTCCTTGCCTTCCTTTCTGTAGGCGACAGGACCCTTGGCTCAAGGGGAGTCTACCAATACCAACCTCCTCAAGGAAGTAAACCTTCTCACTTCCGAGGTTGACGACTGGAAGGCGAAGCATCTAGTCTGCCTTGACAACTTAACCGAGACGGAAAGTAGAATGGCAGAGATGAAGGAACAGATTGGTAGGCTGAAGGCTGACTTGTCCGAGGCCAAGAAGGAGGCAGCTATCCAGCGTAAAAGGGCCAATGATTTTAGCCAAGAACTTCGAGAGAGAGCTACTGCTGAGCAGGGTAGGATAGGCAAAGCAGTGGCTCGCTTCCGTAGGGGTCGCATCTACCAGCAAGCTATGGAACGCTCCTACATTGAGGGAGTCAATGGGGTGCGTAGATGGTTCCATGACCGCCATCCAGAGATTGATCAGTCACCCATAGCTGAGGAGTTAAACTTGGTGGAAGAGCCTATCCCTACAGCGAACCCCGATCCCGAGCAATTCCGCCGCCTCATCCTTAAAGATGAGGATTATGAGTCGACTTTGGACACAGCAGCTTGGGAGGCCAAGCAAGGCGACTCTACCTCACCGTCTTCAGAAGAAGAAGGAGGTGATGAGGCCACTTCTTAGGGATAATTGGAATTCTTCCAAGTAGGTAGATGCTTATTCATAGGAATAACCATATCACGGCTGCTCTCCAGGCCTTGATTTTACCTTTTACTGTCTTTACTTTCGATTCAATGTATTAGTTGAGGATGTGTGGCATCCCTCAACCAATTTTCAAATAATAAGAACACTAAAAAAATTTTTTTTTTTTCTCTGGCGTTGTATTCTTTTACTTGTTCCATCTCATTGCAATTTGGTTATACTGTGCTTTAAGGAGGTGCAGTCACAAGAATTCTGAATAATCTGAGCACTTTATTGATAATCTCCTTATTGGTCTCCCTATGGGAGTTGTTACACATGCATAAGCTCCTGGGCGGAGTTACTGCATATATAGAGAGATTACGGGAAGTACTTCTTCAAGTGCTCAATATTCCATGGATGACGGAGCAACCTTCCATCCATGGTGATCAGTCTGTAGGTGCCTGGTCGGATGACTGCCTTGACTTGATACGGACCCTCCCAGTTGGGCCCTAGTGCTCCATCAGTGGGATCTCGGGTACTTTGCAGTATTTGCCTCAAGACCAAGTCTCCCACTTGGAAAGACCGGCGCTTAACCTTGGAGTTGAAATATCGAGCAACCCTCTCTTGGTAAGCAGCAACCTTGACACTAGCGAGATCCCTTTCCTCCTCAAGGAGATCTAGGTTGAGTTGAAGGCCTCTATGATTAAGTTCCTCGTCATATCCCTCAGTACGAGGTGACGGAAGGCCAATCTCAACCGGTATGACTGCTTCCGATCCAAATGCCAAAGAGTATGGGGTTGCTCCTGTTGCTGTATGGACAGTAGTTCGGTATGCCCAAAGCACTTGTGGAAGCTCTTCTGGCCATGCACCCTTCCTTGCGTCTAATTTGGTCTTGAGGAGGTGTTTAATGGTTTTGTTAACAGCCTCCACCTGACCGTTTGCTTGAGGATGCGCTGGGGAGGAGAAGCACAAAGAGATGTTCAGCTCCTTGCAGAAGTTCCTGAAGTTGGAGTTATCGAATTGTTTGCCATTGTCCGTAATGATGGTATGAGGGATACCAAACCTATAGACAATTGACTTCCGTACGAAGTCCGTGATCTTCCTTTCAGTAATCGATGCGAGGGGCTCAGCTTCTACCCACTTAGTGAAGTAATCAATTGCCACAACTGCATACTTGACTTGACCTTTACCCATTGGAAGAGGTCCAATAAGGTCTAGCCCCCACTGGGCGAACGGCCATGGGGCTGTCATTGGAGTCAAGTTCTCAGGAGCTTTCCTTGGTATGTTAGCAAATTTCTGGCATTTGTGGCACTTAGTGGAGAATGTCTTAGCATCCTTCTTCATGGTTGGCCAATAGTATCCTTGCCTGATACACTTATGAGCTAGAGATCGACCACCAGAATGATTACCACATATACCCTCGTGGATTTCTCTCAGGACATAATCAGCTTCTTCTGGGCGAAGACATTTCAAAAGAGGAAGGCTAAACCCTCTTTTGTAAAGAACACCATTGACCATGGTGTACCTTGACGCTCTCCCTCTGACCTTAATTGATTCATTGCGGTTAGCTGGAAGTTCTCCTGTTTCTAAGAACTTTATGATAGGGTCCATCCAGCATGAGTTACCGTCAATGGTCATTGTCTTCTCTGGCGGAAGCTCATGTTGTGATATGCTTGGAGATTCCAGGACGACCATATGACAGGCAGTCGGTAGGAGGGGGTCTATTCCTGAAGCAATTCTGGCTAAACTGTCAGCTTTTGAATTCTCCACCCTCGGAACTCTTACGATCTCAAATCCTTTAAAACCGCGCAGGAGGGAGTTCACTCTACCTAAGTAAGCTATCATGGTAGAGCCTTTTGCCTGATAGTCTCCACGGATTTGGTTAACCACAAGTTGGGAATCGCTGTGGATGGCGATCTCTCCTACCCCCAAGGCAATTGCCAGCTTAAGTCCTCCAAGGAGAGCTTCATACTCTGCGACATTATTCGTGGCTTTAAAATTGAAACGTAGTGCCACAGCTACCTCTACTCCATCCGGGGTTGACAGGATCAAGCCAGCTCCACTGCCGACCTTATTGGATGACCCATCTACGAATAAGATCCATGCCTTCTGTGGGTCAATTCCCACGGGCATTGGTCGATCATGTGACTCTGTACCGGTTTCTTCATCCTCCTTGTCTATACTGCTTGAAAACTCAGCAATGAAATCAGCGATTGCCTGCCCTTTGATTGATGGTCGTGCAACATAATGTATGTCAAATTCTCCCAACTCAATGGACCACTTGACAAGTCTTCCAGAAAGCTCTGGACGATAGAGTATCTGTCTTAAAGGGTGGTCAGTTGGGACCATGACAGTATGTGCTTGAAAATACGGGCGAAGCTTTCGTGCTGCAACAACTAGGGCGAGAGCCAGCTTCTCCATAGGAGGGTATCTACCTTCAACTTCAGTCAAGGCCTTACTCACATAATAGACTGGCCTCTGAATTCCATGATCCTCACGGACAAGAGCTGCACTTACTGCGCATGCTGAGACGGCTAGATACAGAAAAAGTGGTTCCCCCAAAACTGGCTTGGAGAGGAGAGGAGGAGAACCTAAGTACTTTTTCAGCTGTAGGAATGCATTCTCACACTCACTTGTCCATTCAAACTGATTGCACTTCCTCAACGCTTTGAAGAAAGGGTGACATTTGTCAGTCGCCCTAGATATAAAGCGATTCAAGGCGGCCAGTCGTCCAGTGAGGACTTGTATATCCTTTGGAGTTTTGGGAGACTCCAACCACATAAGTGCTTGGATTTTTTCAGGATTGGCCTCTATCCCCCTTTGGGTGACAATGAATCCCAAGAACTTCCCAGAGGATACTCCGAAAGCACATTTGGTGGGGTTCAGCTTCATATCATGCTTCCGGAGGATGTCAAAAGTTGTTCGGAGGTCGTCTACGTGGGATCTGGCGTCCATGCTCTTGGTGAGCATATCATCCACATAAACTTCCATTGTCTTTCCTAGGAGAGGAGCAAACATGGAGTTCACCAACCGTTGATAAGTTGCTCCAGCATTTTTTAATCCGAACGGCATCATCCGGTAGCAGTATAACCCTCTGTCAGTGATGAAGGCTGTTTTTTCTTCATCCTTCGAATACATGGGAATCTGGTTATAACCAGAATAAGCATCCATGAAGCTTAACAGCTGGTGGCCAGCAGTGGCATCAACTAATTGATCTATCCTGGGCAGCGGAAAGCTGTCTTTTGGACAGTGCTTGTTCAAGTCCTTGAAGTCGATGCAGACACGCCATTTTCCATTGGCTTTTTTCACCAACACAACATTAGAGAGCCATTCGGGGTAGTTTACCTCCCGAATGATTCCACTTGTCAAGAGTTTGCTCACTTCCAAGGCAATCGCCTCTGAACGCTCTGGGGCTTGGTGCCTCCTCTTTTGTCGGACGGGTTGAGCTCCAGGATTGACATTAAGACGGTGGACAGCTATATTTGGGTCTATACCAGGCATGTCTTCGTGAGACCATGCAAAAATGTCGCTGTACTCCCGCAGGAAGCCAATCAACCTATCCTTGATTGGTGGAGGAAGGTTTTCACCTACCTTTACCGTCTTCTCCGGATCATGCAAGCAAATAGGGACGTCATCCATCCCTTCTATTGGAGCTACAACTTCCCTTTTCTCTTGATCTCGTGGATCCAAACTTTCCATCCCCTCGGAAGGCTCTCCACGAGTCATCCAGAGCTTATGCGCCTTCTCTTTGAAAGCCATGTTGTAGCTTATGGCCTCGATTTCTTTGTCAACCTCTAGGGAGGCTGAGTGTTGGGATTCGTGATTCATGATGTGTTTGAATAAGTTTGGATGGGAGCCACAACTAAAGAGGCTTAGATTGTCGTTCCCACAGACGAAGCCAACTGTTGATGCACGGTTTCCGGACGGCCGGGGGAGCGGGTCGGAGCTCGGGTCGTGCGACGGGTCTGGTCCTGCGAGCACAGAAAAACGGTCAGGGGTTCCGACGGTGGTGCCGGCGGTGACCCTCCGACGCTCAAGTCAGTATCCGGCACTCCGGAATTTCCTGAGAGAAATTCCTAGAGAGAGAAGCTCTAAAAAATAGAGGAATTGTAGAGAGATAACAAGTTCAGAAAAATGTGCATTTGTCAACTTGTGAAAAAACTTACCTTGAGCAACGTTCCGGAGGGTATATATAGGAGTCGGGATGGGCCATTGTGGAACCCAGATAATAGGCCCAGACGATGGGCTACAGTAATGGGCCCATGTAATGGGATATGGTAATGGGCTTACCGTATGGGCCCGGATAGTAGGATACAGTAATGGGCTTACTGTAATAGGCCCAGCTAATGGGATACAGTAATGAGCTTACTGTAATGGGCCCAGATAATAGGATACAGTAATGGGCTTACTGTAATGGGCCCAGATAGTGGGATACGGTAATGGGCTTATCGTATCATAAATAATTGAGCTGGGCTGGATCATTGTGGGACCCAGATAATGGGCC
>SNVD02006343.1:0-25506 GCA_013180625.2 Boswellia sacra
GAAAGTAAACAAAAACGAAGCAAACCAATAGATAGAGATTACAGATGGAGTGTTAAATCCAGTCAACGCCTTTTATTGCCTTCTCTAAACCAATCTATCCGAGCCGTTGTTGGATCAGGCGAATAGACGAATTCTTGAAGTTTATCAATTAACTCCCTGCAGTTGAAGCTGTAACCAGGATTTGCCTCGCCGACGGTGAGATGAAGTTTTTCTCTACAGCTTGATCAAGAAAGGACAACAAACCATCAAAAAAATTTTTGACATTTAACAAACCAATGGGTTTCCGATGGATGTTTAGCTGTGCCCAAGAGGTGATTTGAAATATCTCCTCTATGTACCATAACCACCCGGCAAAGCTATAAATGCATCGGACTTAACAACCATATGTGCAATACGCTCATGCATACTAGAGACCTGTAACTCTTCCCCAATTGTGTTGCCTACGATATCTCGTACAGCTAATGGTTTAGTGATAATGCCGAGAACTTTGCTCCCTCCTAGGGATGCAGCTGTCGACACACACCCCATTAACCCAAGACTACCCCCTCCATAAATCAAATGACTACCCATCGCAGCTAATGTCCTACCAAGATCAAGAGCTGCTGTTGTAAACTCTCCATCTTTACCAAATTGCGATCCACAAAATAAGCATATATTTTGGAATCGCCGAATTTGTGTTTTCTCCATTTCTAAAAGTGCTCTAAACTTGTGCAAGACAATGATGTACGTTAGGTATTATGCGATTCAAGTCAAGACAGGTTATAAAATAACATTTCAAAATATGCAGCATGGATAAATATACACGTAAAACTCTCAAATTTGACACATGGGAACATAATTTCGGTGGGAGTTGCTCGATGCAGATTTAACGCCCCAAGATTTGAAAAAATGAGATATGCTTTCGGCGAGGTTTGACAAAACCCACACACTTGTCTCCCACGTGAAGCATGGAAAATGGAGATACACTTTCGGCGGGGGTTGACAAAACCCCCACACTTGTCTCCCACGTGAAGCATAAAAAATAGAGATACACTTTCGGTGGAGGTTTACAAAACCTCCACACTTGTCTCCCACGTGTACTTATGCCATAGGGTAGTCATATGGTTTGTCAAAAAGAAAACTTGAAATTAAAACAAACAAAATCAACAAACAAACAACAACACAAAAACAACATTGATAATCAGATCAAACGAAACAAGAAAAAAAATAAAATTCGACAACAACAACCACATTCAAATATACAAGTAGTTGTGATTGTGGCTCACATCTTCCTCTGGTTTTACGTCCAGTAACGGCTGAAACGCCTTCTATGAGTCGGGGATTTGCTTCCCATCCAGTTTTCTTATAAACTGGCAAACATGGTCTTTTTTAGTCAGATTCCCTAGACTATAACACTGCAATTCATCACGAAATTGTGTCCATAGATTAAGCAATTCACGCTGAACAAGTCCACTAGACTGTGACTCGAGAGTTAACAAAACATTATCCAGCGACTCATTACTCAAACCATTCTTAATAAATGAAAGTTTATCTTCTCTATTCCTGGACGCAAAACCTAATGAACGACAAGTCCTGTTACAATTCCATCTATCACATTTATAACATACTTGTAACCTTTTCGCTCTTCGCCTCTTGGCGTAGTAGCTTTTTCCTAGAGCAGGCATGTATTTTGCGAGATTAATGTCCGGCTCACCGGACAATCTCACCTGGGCTTCGATAAGCCATCGGATATCAGCAGGCACATTTAGGAGCATCAACGCCCAAAGTCTAGTCATCCGTACTTTGTAAATTTTAAACACAGCATTTTGAGGTAGTGAAGGAAAATATTTATAAAGGTTCGACAAAAAGATATCGGCATCCATTGAAGAGGAGAAAAGAAGAGATATTACCGATAATATGATTGAGTCTATTTTTCCCCAAGATATGCACGTTTCAAACCTTCGAGCAATGGCTTCAGCTCTCGTTTGGATGTTTCCTCAAGCTGTTGCACAAATGAATTCGAAGTACGGAATAATCAAATTAAACAAAAGGAAGGAAAAGAAAAGATGCAGAAACGAAACTAAAGACACATAAAAGAGATAACAACACAATAGCAAACAAAAGTCAAAAACAAGTAAAAAAATATAAAAACAAATAAGATAGATGGCAAAGAGAGATAAAACCTGGTCAATTTGATGGTCTACGAAAGGAATCTCCTCGAGACACAAAAATTGATCATTATTCCTTATTTTGTTTTTCTTTTCTTTTTTTTTTCAAAAAATATTGGGTTACCTCCCAATAAGCGCTTGGTTTAACGTCCTCAGCCCGACGTTGGTTCCATCATGGGAGGATCCAATCTTCGATGTGCTTCACTAGTGGGCTTGGATCCTTCTTTCCACAAGAAATGGTGCACGCATATGGCTGGGCCTTGGATGTGAGCACTTGTCCTTTGTGATCTCTAAGTACTTGGACGAGTTTCACTTCTTGTATTGGTGCAAGGCCCATTTCTATTATAATTGGCAAAGTACCATTATCACCCAAGATCCATGATTCAAATGACTCGGAAGTGACTTAAGCTCCACGGTATTGGACTTTCATCATACGAATGAAGAAGGTTTCTTGATAGATAAAGACCCAATTCAAATATACCGAAACATCATAACCTGCTTATGGTTATTGGACTATAGTCTCATCTAAGCTTGCTAGAGCTTCCTTCACTTCTTTAGACACTTGTATCAAAATTGTTGATTCCTTAGAATTTTTGGTCCCTATGTGCTCACTAATAGCTACATCCAATCCATTCTTGCAAGTTAACTCAAAACATTGTTGTGGCAGAGAATCAGTAACGTCAACTACAAAAACAGAATATAAATCACTAGGGTACCTCATTGCCTCAAAAATATTGAAACGGATCAACTTGCCATCAAACACTATGGTGAGAGTGCCATCATGAACATCAATCTTGGTTCTAGCAGTTTTCGAGAATGGTCTCCCTATAAGAATCGGTGTTGGATTAGGAGATGTCTCATCCTCTATTTCAAGAATATAAGAGTCTGCTGGGAAAACCAATTGATTCATCTGCACAAGCACACCTTCCACAACTCTTTTGGTATATGCATTAAAACGATCAGCAATTTGAATGGTAATACCAATTTCCGCAAAAGGTCCAAGATTTGAAGAAGCATAAATAGAATATGGTATGATGTTAATAGATGCTTCTAAATCTAACATAACTCTTTCAAACTTGGTTTTACCAATGGTGCATGGCATGGTGAACGTACCTGGATCTTTGCACATTGGAGGAATTTTCCTTTGAAATACAGCTGAAACATCTTCCCCCACACTTACTTTCTCATTTTTCTTTTTCCCAACATTCTTTTGCTGTGTGCATAACTCTTGCAGAAGTTTTGTAATAATGATCACGGGACTTGCTCTTGATAGCATCCCAGACACAGTGGTATATTTACCCGCGATTTGTGAGAAATTCCAGGATTTTTGCTTCTTGTTCCCTCCTTCGATTTTGCAAATCTACTAGGAAAAAGTGGAGGAGAACACATCATGAAGGAAATGTAGTTACTAGGATTACCTGAGAAGCCAGGGTTTGTTCATGGTGGAAGAAGTGGTGTCATCTCCTTATCAGTTATGTGATTTCTTTGGCTCGGTAGAAACAATCTAATTGCTCTCCATTTGCAAAGTTTATCGCAAAGGAATTCTCTATGGAACTTGATACACCGTTTGACAAGATAATTCTTTGGCCTTGGCCCTTTGGGTGGCCGAATGTGTTGTTTTGCTCATGCTAGTAGCCAATTTTCCCATTTGATTTGCCAAGTTTTGGATAATTGCCCCAGTTTCCTGCTGGAATTGCATTGTGTTAGTGGCAAGTGCATTAACAATATCTTGGAGTGACATACCTGAGTTTTCTGGAGCTGGTTGTGGTGCTGGTTGTGGCATTGGTGGTGATTGCATTTGAAATGGTTGCTGCACTCTAGGTTGATTAAAACCTTATGGCCGATTTGGTATGGCATTTGGGGCGATTGATTGATGATTCTAGTAATTAAAATTAGGGTGATCTCCCCATCCGACATTGTAAGTGTCTAGGAGAAGGGATCATTACCATGCCTTGTCTTGTCCTGGAAATCTATCCATGGCATTGGCTTGTTCCATATCTCCTTGCAAAGTTGGATACATGTCGATTGGATGCTCCATGGTAGAATATACCTCACATGCATAAGATTTCTGCATATGTCCTACAACCATGTTTTCCACAAGAGAAGTTAACTCAAAAAGTTGTTGTTCAATGTTCGGAGTGCTTACCTCATTTACTCTTCATGGCAGTTGTGGCTCAAATCCGCCACTGAATTGATAGAAGTTTACTGCCATGTCATCTAAACCCAAACAATCAAAAAAAGAAAAACAAACAAAAATATGAATCAACAATGAAAACAAAATAGCAAATCGATTAGAAAATCAATCCCCGGCAACGGCGCCAAAAACTTGATGCGTTCGAAACTAGCAAGTATACTAGTCGCTCAAGTAATAAAGTGATAAGTAGATATCGTTCCCACGAGGATTGATTCTAATTGAATTTGTTATTTGAAAGCAAAAACAGAATAAACGGGGGGTTTTTGTTGATTGATTAACTAGATGAAATATTATGCAAGTAAAGAATAACACAATGCTAAGTTAATTTGAGTAAAAATCAATGAGAGTAACCTGGTTAAAGGATCATTCTCTACCATAAGATATGGATTTGCGAATTAATTGTAGAATTGTCATCCAATTACACCATTGAAATTATCAACCGTAGATAACAACAAGCTCTGTTATCCCAATCTTTCCTTACTTTGTTGTTAAATAAAACAGCTCTTTATTTAATCTCTATCCATTAAACAACCTAGAACAAGCTCTCTGAGTTTAATTCAATGGATGCATTATGATAAGAAAGATAGGTTGATCTAAGCAATAAACACACAAGCTCGGATTATTTAACTTAGTTTGTATTCTCCAATTGCAATCTCTGATCACAATTTTGCTACTAATGATTAGAAATTCAAGACAATTACGTATCAAGATTTCTAGTCTAGCAATAGATAACAACCAGATTTTACTCAATTGGCCACCCAAATACAATCCAGCAAGCAATCATAAGTATTAAACATGAGAAAATACAAACAACTTCAATTAGAGAATTGGATAACAATTCCTTGCACAATCAATTCATAAAAACCATATCAAGGGCTTTGAAATAACCCTCAACCAATTCAGATTTAGTTACACATATTCAGATAGAATACAAATACAATACAATATGGAGACATTCCAGAAATGAAAGGGAAAGGGAAAACTTAGCAAATTTGATGAAAATCTCTCAAGATTTTAGTTCTTCCTCTTTCCAAGCCTTCAATCTCCTTCAAGAACTCCAAGAGATGAGAGAAATCCAAAGATGCAGCCTCCTCCACGTTCTCCCCTCTTCAAGTTATCAAAATAAAACCCTAAAAATGTGTTTAAATACTCTGCTACAGTGACTTGCTACAGTGCCCCGTATTATACATGCTACAGTGGCTTGTGGAATTATATTTCTATACATCTCACACTATTTTGATTACAATTTTTGGTACACTGAATGGATTTATAAACCGTAAATTTCTCCAGAAAATAGACTTCGAGAGCTTTCCAACGGTATATAACATGTCATCGGGTTCATTGTATATCAATACAATTAAACCCGAGAAGATCACTGACTAGCAGAGGTGAAAATGAAGGGTTTTACTCCATTTTTGTGCAAGTTGCTCCAAAACTCCTACAAACATCAAAACCACACAAAAACATAAAAATACCAAGGAATATAGCAAAGAAACATGGACGAATTGATATGAAAATGATATATAAATAGACACTTATCAGTGTAAAAGTCCTAAATATAATGAAAAAAGTTGTAAATATTTTACTATTCACAAAGAGGAGTCAAATTTTATGAAAGGGTAAATAAGAGTGTAAAAGTTGTAAATTTTGGTATAAAAGTCGTAAATATAATGTAAAAAGTTGTAAATATTTTACTGTTTACAAACAGCGGTCAAATTTTCTGAATGGGTAAATAAGAGTGTAAAAGTTGTAAATTTCGGCATAAAAGTCGTAAATATAATGTAAAAAATTATAAATATTTTACTATTCATGGACAGCGAGTTGAAAATAAAATTTCGTAAAGTAGTAAATAAGAGTGTAAAAGTTGTAAATTTTGGTATAAAAGTCGTAAATATAATGTAAAAAGTTGTAAATATTTTACTGTTCACAGAAGGTTCAAATTTTATGAAGGGATAAAGAAAATCGAAAAAGTTGTAAATTTTGATGTAAAAATCGTAAATAAAATGTAAAAGTTGTAAATATTTTACTGTTCATAGACAGCGAGTTAAAAATAAAATTTCGTAAAGTGGTAAATAAGAGTGTAAAAGTTGTAAATTTTGGTGTAAAAGTCATAAATATAATATAAAAAGTTGTAAATATTTTACCGTTCACAGGGAGGGGTCAAATTTTATGAAGTAGTAACGAAGAGTAAAATTGTAAATATTTTACTGTTCACAGAGAGGGGTCAAATTTTATGAAGGGGTAAAGAAGAGGGAAAAAGTTGTAAATTTTGGTGTAAAAGTCGTAAATATAATATAAAAAGTTGTAAATATTTTACTGTTCACAGAGAGGGATCAAATTTTATGAAGGGGTAAAGAAGAGCGAAAAAGTTGTAAATTTTGGTGTAAAAGTCGTAAATAAAATGTAAAAAGTCATAAATATTTTACTGTTCACAGACAGTGAGTTAAAAATAAAATTTCGTAAAGTGGTAAATAAGAGTGTAAAAATTGTAAAATTTGGTGTACAAGTCGTAAATATAATGTAAAAAATTGTAAATGTTTTACTGTTCACAGACAGCGAGTTGAAAATAAAATTTTGTAAAGTGGCAAATAAAAGTATAAAAGTCGTAAATATAATGTAAAAGGTTGTAAACATTTTACTGTTCACAGAGAGGGGTCAAATTTTATGAAGGGGTAAAGAAGAGCGAAAAAGTTATAAATTTTGGTGCAAAAGTCGTAAATATAATGTATAAAGTTGTAAATATTTTATTGTTTATAGAAAGCGAGTTGAAAATAAAATTTTATAAAGTGGTAAATAAGAGTGTAAAAGTTGTAAATTTTGATGTACAAGTCGTAAATATAATGTTAAAAGTTGTAAATATTTTAATGTTCACAGATAGCGAGCTAAAATAAAATTTCGTCAGGGGGTAAATAAGAGTGTAAAAGTTGTAAATTTTGGTGTAAAAGTCATAAATATAATGTAAAAAGTTGTAAATAATTTACTGTTCATAAAAAGGGGTCAAATTTTACGAAGGGATAAATAAGAGTGTAAAAGTTGTAAATTTTGGTGTAAAAATTGTAAATATAATGTAAAAAGTCGCAAATATTTTACTGTTCACAAATAGTTAGTTGAAAATAAAATTTCGTAAAGTGGTAAATAAGAGTGTAAAAGCTGTAAATTTTGGTGTAAAAGTTGTAAATATAATGTAAAAAGTTATAAATATTTTACCGTTCACAGGAAGGGGTCAAATAATATAAATGGTTGTAATATTTTACTGTTCAAAGAGAGTCGTAAACGTAGAGTAAATAGTCGTAAACGATTTACTGATCATGTAGGGGGGTCAAAACCAAATTTTCATGAACCAGTGAAGAAGAGTGTAATAGTAGTTAATCTGAGTGTAAAAGTTGAAAACAGACTGAAAAAATACATGTGAATGCACTATAATTTGAACACATTTTTTATAGTGTAATAATCGTAAAGGAGGAATAAATTTTGTGAGATAATGTCAAAAAGTCGTAAACCGAGAGAAAATAGTCGTAAAATATTTACTGTTCACAAAGATGGGTTCTATACTAAAATTTGATGAAGCCATGAAGAAGGGTGTAATAGTGGTAAAGTCAGTGTAAAAGTTGGAAACATACTGAAAATATACGTGAATGCACTATTCTTTGAACACATTTTTTAAGTGAAAATACTATTCATATCTAAAAAATTAACCTCTCTTGCTGTAGTGTAATAATCATAAAGAAGGAATAAAATTTGTGATGCAATGTTGTAAAGTCGTAAATGCAGAGTAAATAGTCGTACAAGATTCACCGTTCACAAAGAGGGAGGTCAACATAAAAATTTGATGAAGCCATGAATTACGGTGTAATAGTGATAAAGTTGGGTGTAAAAATTGGAAACATGCTGAAAATATACATGAATGCACCATTCTTAGAGCATATTTTTAAGCAACAAATATTGTTTATAAGCCGTAAACATAATGTAAGAAGTTGTAAATATTTTACTATTCACAGAGAGGGGTCAAATTTTATGAAATAGTAAAGAAGAGTGAAAAAATTGTAAATTTTTGCAAAAAACTCGTAAAAATAATATAAAGAGTTGTAATATTTTACTGTTCACAGAGAGAGTTCAAAACAATATTCCATGACGTAATAAAGAAGAGTAAAAAAGTTGTAAATTTTGGTGTAAAAATCGTAAAAATAATATAAAGAGTTGTAATATTCTACTGTTTACAGAAAGACTTCAACACCATATAAAAGTTATAATCAAATGTATAAAAGTTGTAAAAGATGCTATAAAAGCTGTAAAAGTTAATATAAAAGTTGTAAACCATACTATTCATTTTCATTATTTCGTAGCCAAAAATACTGTTCATCTTTCTAAGGATGCTCGTCTATCATTTCGTATAAAAGTCGTAAACAGTAAATAAATGTCATAACTAAACATATAAAAATTGTAAACTGGAAAATAAAAGTTAGAATGCTCGCCTACTGTTTATGCCTTACAAAATTTAACAAAAAATTTCAAAAATTTTAAAAGAACGTGTAAATGTCATAAACAGGACATTGGCTTCCGCCAACAGTGGACTATTAAGGATCGCATCCCGCGCATATTCTACATTATAGCCTGCAACTGATTCAGCTTCCGCTTCTGGGAGATCAAACGGAGCTACCATCCTTCGATCGGCTAATATTGGATAGTCAACTAGCGCACAGGGTAACCCGAATATCAAATATAAGAATAGCAGCCCTGGTCTATGGAAGGAGTGGCAAAAACAAGCATGGAAACTGTAGTCAATCAGAAAGATAAGTTGATGGTAGCTTTCAGCCGTTCAACCACTAAAGTGGGTGAAGCATAGTTTCGTCCGTCCCTCTCGCTTTCAGCGCGGGATAGAGTTATCAGTACGTGCGACACCAACTCGGTATAAAATTCGTAAATCCCATAAGAAAAGTGTAAACCACACTATATAGTTTTTCATTTTATAAGTAAATTTACTATTTATTTTTCCAAGATTCTTCTATTTATTTTTCCAAGATTTTTTGGTATAATATTTAAATTATGTAAAAGTCATAAAGCTACAATAAACGCTGTAAACAAAGCTCAGGACTTCATTCATCAGTGGAATCTAATATTGACCCCCTCACCGTACCCAATGACCAGCAGCCTTCTTCATTATTTATTTTGAAACCCCTAAATGGAAACTAACACAATCACCACCCAATAAATACCAACGCTACGGTGAGTTGGTTGTAGATGACTTGTAAGTATACTATTATTCTTTCTAAATATTTAGCATGATGATGACTATTTATATATTTACTATATTAGTCAAATGACTTTAATTTGAATACGGTTACAACTTTTATATATTAAAGTTGTAAATATTTTCATGCTATTTTTGCTAAAATTTATCATAAGTAAAATTTAAACAAAAATTAAAGAAATTATTTAAAAATAAGTAAATATGAGCAGTTACTACAAAATCACATTTTACTTATTAATTATTGTTATATAAATTAAAAAGTTTTATCACTATAATGACATGATTGAAAATGGTAAATCAATTTATTAAATCAATTTTATTAAAATAAACGGCATAAGTGTTTATTTATTTATTTATTTTCAAGAAAATATATATTTATTTTAGTAATTAATTAATCAATTTTCTAATTATAATTTTAATTAATTGTAATTCTTTTATACAAGTAAATATTCTATTATTTGAATAATTAATTGAGTCATCCAAATTAATTTTTATTTATATTTTATTTTTTAATTTATTTCTTTTAATATAAAGTAATTTAATTTGTTCTTACTTTAAATATATTAAAGAATACTATTTATTTCTTAAAGTTTTTCATTAATTCCTATAAGTTTTCAAATGCTTTACTCTTAGTGTCCTTAACTTGGAACCTACAAATAATATTTGAAAAAAGCAAATTTATTATTTAAATTTTATTTTTTATACTGTATAATTATAGCAAAGAATATGACATTGGGTATAATTCATGGTTAAGATGTATCTGTGTGTGTGTGTGTGTGTGTGTGTGTGTGTGTGTTAGTTTTTTGTATTTTCTATATTTAAGAATAAAAGTTAATATTGTTTTATTTTATATGTCAATAACAAACAATAAAGCTAGTACGTATGATATATTATGTCGATGTACAATTATTAAAACCTATATTATTTTAATATAAATTTTATTTACTTACAAATTAATATTAAAAATGTTTGCCACACTTCATCTTACTAAATATTATATATTGCAAACAATGAAAGATAAAATACAATTTCTATATGCACCTATTGATTTTATTGCATGTTATATTTAAAAAATATTTACTTGCAAATAATATATTATGACTTATTGCAAACGTCACCTTATTATAGCTTTATAATAAAGCATATGAATGAATAAAACATTAAAATTACTTTATCACATATACAAATCTGATTAAGATCATTACTTTATTATATGTTCTATATGTATTAATACTTATATGATATTATATGCCTAAATAAGGAATGTTAATACTTAGCATTAGACCTGACAATGAGTCGTGTTAGAGCGGTTTTTTGTCGTTTCGTGTTCATATCTTGTTAAATTACGTTAATCTAAATCCGATTCGTTAACTTATTGAGTCTAAATCTTAAAACCCAAACCCAACTATTAACTTAACGTATTATCTGAATCTAACCCATTTAACTCATTTTTTATTTTAAAGTTAGACAACAATATGTATAACATAATTTGTACAAATTCTAAATATAAACTAATAGTTTATACATTTAATAAGTAACAATTTTTTTTTGAAATTTATTAAAATATCTAAATTTAATATAGTACAAAAACATAAACAAAATTTTGTATCCAACATCATTCAAAAATCTATCTAAAGTATATTTAAGAGAAATAGTTAAAAATTGTCCAATTATTGAATGATTGCTGAAAATGAAACAGGATATTCTATAAGTTTTTTCCTTGTATTATTCATCAAAATGTTATATTGGTACGCACCTAAGAAAAAATACAATAGTTTGTTATATTTATTATATTTTTTATCATAAATAAATTTACTAAATTATCCTCAATATTAACAGGTTAAACGAGTGGAACTGTTTTTAATAGGATAAACCCAAACACGATTCAATATCAAACGGGTTTTTTCGTGTTAACCTATTAACAATCCGATCCGATAATATTAAATCCAAAATACGTTTTTATCGAATGTGTTCGTGTTGTGTTAATAGGTCGTATAGAAATTGCCAAGCCTACTTAACATGATATACTTTCTTAATATTTACCAAATGTTTATATATTATTTCCATATAATTATGAAATGTATCACTTTTATATTTAATTGGATTCATGCATCTATTGTTGCCATATCGAAAAATCTGTAAATAGATATATGTTATTTATCTAAATATGATTACCTTGATTGGAATAAATCCAATTCAAATAAATTTATTATATTTTAGTTTAATTGATTAGTAAGTTATGAATCAAAGTTATTTCATGAATTTATTTCCTAATTTATCTTAATTAAAGTCAATATAATCCTAAATTTCTATAACTAGTTAAATTAGTTAATAATCAAATTAGAATAATATAATATTAGATGGGAAGTAATTTGTTTTAGTCTAATTTAGAATTAGAAAATTAATTTACTTTTACCATATATACAATATAGTTACTTTGGTGAAATTAATTTAATCTTCAAATTTTGACATAAATATGCATCAATATATAACACACTTTATATTTAAATTAAAAAATATTTACAATAATATATCTTTAAAAAAAAATTTTATAGCCTTTATAATATCCAATGTGTAATTATTTCAAATTCATGTTAAATAATGTTTATAAATCAAATTTCTAAAATATCATAAACAATTCCGGAATCTTATCTATAATAACATTAAGGGTTAATAAGTTATCTTTTTAGACCTCTTGGATCTAGAAAGCATTTGCATTTGGATTAGGTTGAAACATTTGCATCTGGTGGAGTGGCGAGAGAAAGATCTGGTGAAATATTCCGTTTTAAAATGACCAAAAGAGAAGATGATCGGTTTAGCAAGTTGTAGGTAAAATTTTCATTAATAGCCATACTTAAAGTCAGCCGTTGGATTGGAATTGCAAAGTAAGGTTTGCAATCTAAGGGCTAATAAAACAGTTGGATGGGTACCTCCGTTGGACTCTAGTACGACCCGAATCAGTAAATACAAGATAAAAGTGATTGAGTGAAAGGTGATGACTGATGTGATTACAGGCAAGTGGCAATTTAGCAAGGTTTTGTGCGAACTCAAATCCTATTTTACAAGATATTAAGATCTGTTGGTTTATTAATTCATTATTTTTATTTTTAATTAAATTTAATAATATATTATTGTTTTTAAATTATTTTAAATTTTAAAAAGAATTTGTAATTGAGATTTAATGTAAATTACATTATAAAATATATAGTACAGAAAATAAAATTTAAATTTATAAAAAAACAAAGCTTGATTTTTCAAGATATTTCAAATTTTGCACTAACCACTATAACGTATCTTTTTCAGAATTTAAATTAAAATAATTTTGAAAATAAAAATACAAACATTATAAACGGGTCCATTCAAATTACCCTTATCTTCGCAAGCATGAGTCTTTCTGATCAATTTTGATGCCTACGATTATTGGTTTTCCCGTAACTTTTCCAGGCCTCGAGAGCAGGACGTTAAATTAGGAAATAAAGAAGCCATGAAAATATGGCTGAAAATAAAATTCAAATGAATATGATATAGGCTTAGCATCACCTGCAGGATATATAGATGCTGCCAAGATTTTTGGCCAAATGAAGCACAGCTCTTATCACAAAACTATATGAGATTGTCTTGGTTGTGGGTTCCATTCTTCTCTTCTATGATCTTAAAGCCTATCTTATTATTATCAAATAGGGTTTGATTATGGAGCATGGTATCAAACTAGTTACCTTTTTTTTTTAATATATTCATTTTAACAATAATGTTATAATCGTAATTAATTTGTTTATATAAAGTGATATGATATGATAAAATTAGGAGGGTAAATTTTAAAATTAATTATGATCCTGATTATTGATATTGCTTCATTTGAATTTTATTAGTCATCAACAATTGGGAAAGATATATATGGAACTCTAAATAGGCAAGAGTACAAAGTGACTAATTTCTGAATAACGCTTTGATACACATGATTTAGCATTTTATGATAGAATGATAAATAGTAAAATTAATTAAGATTCTCTCCTTAGCTGATATCAATATTGTGTCTAAAAGAAAAGACAATGTCTTGCAAATCCGAAATTCGTGAGGATCCACCTCATATGGGGATTGGTTGGAGCTACATGGGCAGGGGTAGAAATAAATAACTGCACCACAATGGGGCAGGATAGGTTTAATACTCCTCCCTCGTGTCTACCTTGCACCCTTATAATTTTTATTTTATATTAGTTATTTAGTAAAATAAAATTATATCATTATCTTATTTTAATAAAACCCTTTATTTTTGCTGTTGTATTTATCTCTTTTGACTATAACATGTGTAAACATCATAATTTTGACTTTTGAAATTCCTACAAAATATTGTTTATATTTTTTTGTTTTGATATATTTAATTATTACCATATATATGTTTACTATAGTTGCTAATTAAAATTCTATTATAATATGTTAATGATCATTTTACTGAAGTGGATGTAATTTATCTTGTGTACAGTGAAATAGAGTGGGTTTGGAGAAAACGCTGTTCACATTGAGGTTCCACGTTCCCGCCACATCTAAAAACACATTGCATCAACTATTGTCATCCCAAACCCCACCCCACCCGGGCCACCCTGCCTATTGTCGTCTCCAACGATATGGATTTTATTATTATTATAATTTTAATATTTATTATATTCTTTTTTTAATATAGTTGTTATGGCTGTTTTAATTAATCCAGTGCACATATAGTAAACCCATTACTAAAACCTATTATCTGGGTCTGTCATCTAGGCCAGAGGGCCAACTATTGTTGCGTTACACAAGACGGTGCCGTCTCACTTCGAGTTCCTTCCTTCGTAGTAAAATCTGATGATACGCTTCGGCGATCTGCTCCTAATCCCTTTATAAACTCTCTTGATTTTCACTCAAGATATAAACATTCTATGCGCATTTCTCTAAACTCACACTCTCTCTAGAATTCTTTATTCTTCAGAACATATCTCTCTAGAAAGCTCACTTAGAGAATTCTAGTGTGCAGAAAATTGATTTAAGCATCAAAAAGTTCTCATCAACACCGCCACCAATATCCTTATTATTTTCTCTGTTTTCAAGATCTTGACCCAATAATCCGTTCGAGGTTCAACCTGTTTTTCGACCAAGAGAAAATCGAGCATCAACAATAGTTTTTATTAAGAAACAAGTATATTATGTTATAAGAAAATTATCATTCAAAAAGTAATTTATACGATGATTTTACAAATTTATATTTAGTGTATCACCATTCTTATCAAAGTAGCAATTCAAATATCTATTCACCAATTAATAAAAAAGAAAATGACATATTGTCCTGCTAATTCGATCGCATTATAAAATGATCATTTTTTAATTAAGATATCCATTGAAAAGTCCTTAAGTCATAAAATCTCTAATCATATATACGTGGGAATGCGCCACAATGATGGCCAGCCAAAATGCATTAAATAAATAGCCACCGAAAATGTTTATTTTAGACAGAGTAGTCGTGTTGGTGGCACTGAAACATTTGAGCTTCACAAAGGACATAAATTTGTTTGCTCATATTTTGTGCAATCGAATGACATCCCTTTAATCTAGGAAATGGGTTTGTGAAGAAAGAGAGGCAAGGTGAGAGCTAGTAGTACATAGGATATAATTCCACTACACATTAGAATTAACAAATGAGATTAAATCATAAAACAAGGCAAGGTTACTCCATCAACAGCAAAGAGACAAGACAAAGTTCCATGTTGTGGTGGTGGGACTGGGACTGGGACTTGGACAAAACAGTTTTCAGTTCCCTAGTCGGCCATTAAATTCGAAAAGACCCCACATACTCACCTAACCGCAGCACAAGACCTACTTTTTTTCTTCAAAATCTTCCACTTCTCTCTTCTCAACTTTTGTATCAAACCCTTTCGGCCTTTGCGCTTTCATCACAACATTTTTACTCAAAACAATTCTCCTTAAGACCCGTTCAAACCCTCCCTTTAGACTCTGCTATTGCAGCATCAACTTGATCCTTCTTACGATCCTACAAAGCTCATTTGAACTCCACATGGCCAAGCATTTACTCCCCCATGTTTCCACATTTTATAGTTTCTAATTTGCCTTAATTGCCAACCTTATTCATTTCGTCATATCCTTCTTATACAAGCCACCACCCCCCAACTCCACCACCATCATCACGCCACTTACACAAATAACACAATATCCCTCCTTTACATTTTTGCGAGTATTATCTTTTCTAGCTTCTGCCACTCACTCGTTCTATCTTCTCATTCAACTGTTAGCTTGCTAGCCTCTCTCTCTTTTCTGGGGTTCTTCTCTTCCTTTTGCCAACTTTGTTCGCATATTTAAATGGGTAAAAAGGGGCTTCTGATTCTACTTCTTTGTTTGCTACTGCCGCTCATGTTTTTGGTTGGCCACACTCATGGCTCACGCTACACACAAGTTTTCCGAGTGAAGCCCACTTCCCACAACTCTCCACGTACTATCTTTGGTTTCTTACCAAAAGGAGTGCCAATCCCACCTTCAGGGCCGTCAAAAGAGCACAACAGCATGGGCTTACAGAGCTCGAATGGATTGCCATGAAGACCAATATTTCAAAAATAAAGAGAGAGAAGACTTTTTTTTGCTAAGTCCTTCACTACTGCTAATCATACAACAACCAAATTTGAAGATGAACATGGGATCGTTGCTACGTGGGTACTCTTCATTTTGCAAGCGTTTTATATTCTCTTTTGATATATCTCCCATTAGACGGATTATTTTACAAGTTTGTTCATCTATGTTTGATTATGTGTATCCTCTCCTTCTGCCGCAAGGAGGAGTCTTCTAACGTTGCACAGAAGCTTTTTTGGGTGCAAACGTGATAGTTTTCAGATTGACAAATATAGTACTTTCTTTTTTTGTATAAAAATAAAAGCAAAATGCTCAATTATTTCCCAGCCTTAAGCAATTACCTCCTCTTTGTGTGAAATTTGCATCATTAATTTCAAGTTTTAGCAGATGGGTTCTCATTTCTCAAATCAACAAATCAGTCAGATGTTATTATTTATATATATACGGATATCTTTTACTTGTATGTTTGGACATTAAAGAGAGTTGTGCACGAACTCTCGAGTCCTCATCACACAGTGTCGTACAGTACAGCTCTGAAGTCGAATAAACAGTTGATGGGGTAACCATCATTTGCATACTCAAACTATGGAAGCTGCGGTGACGTGATCTTCAGTTCTGATTTCATCTCATATAATTATTATTATTATTACTAATAATGATGAATCAGAATCAGATCTTTGAGACACCACCACCACCATTTCCCTGCTTCCCTAGCTATATTCTATACTACTTTCAATACCCAACTCACATTTTTCTTTTTTTTATTATTTATTCAAATTTTTCTGCCTATTGGCCTTTTGCAATGAGACTGAACCCTTCATTGTCCAATTTAAATTTAGAATATTAGAAAAAAAATTAAAAGAAACGAAGAAAACCAGGTCCAAAAATAGTTTATATACATATATATATATATATATGTAACACATTATTCTTACGAATAAAAATGTCAAAAAAAAAATAGTACATATATTGATTTGCTTAGCATAGAATCTCTTAGTACAGACGAAATCTTAACAAAATAAATATACGCCACAAGTGTTTGTGTTAGTTAGATTAATGAGTCATGAATCATGGCCAACTAATTTTTAAGAAAATTGTATGGCGTTAATATGTATATGGCAAAGTTTAATCTTTATCCATCCAGCATGAGTCGCATTATGCACAGCAATATGAACATCAAGCATAACTATATATTATATATGTTTTTATTCTTTAATTATTGTTTTAAAATGAATAAATAAATCAACATTGTTTATATAATAATAAAATTTTTGGGTAGTTAGGGAAAGAGGAAGATGTCATATTAGACCTTTTCGTTCTCTAATCTTCTATGAAGACACAACCCTAACTACCAATGGACTAAGTTTATTAAAGGTTTGTCAAAATTTTAACTTTAAATTTCAATGGAGGGGACTTGAAGTGGGTTTGGTGAGACAGAGTGAACTTTCATCATTTCTAATAATATTAGAACCTTCTTTAGAAATTGCTTTAAGTTGACTTGAATTAATTTACATTATTCATATATATAGTTACCATAATTTATCCCAAAACAAAAGGAAGAAAATTTATCATATGAACATCACATATAGATCATTATTATATAATAATACCTATGGTGATTAAGTTTAGTCATTATTGTTAATTTGATTATTACATTATAATAAGTAAGATCCATATTTATGAATGCACCCAATTTGTCGTTGAAAATGAAACATGAAATTGATCTTAAGAACAAAATTTGATCACCCGATCCCACCTGCAGCTGCTGATGATGATAAAAGATCATGATCAGCTTGTCTCTCAAATATTTTGGTTGAAAAAGAAGAAAATAGTTTGACCAAATTCACCAAATTCACCGTCAATTTTGACCAATCCGTGTGGGATGTTAGTGTGAATGAGGTGACAAAAATGAGAACAGGTGAGGAGGCTCATGATGACTCAGGAGAGAAATTAAGCTTTGATCAATGATGCATGCATGATAGATAATTTTATTTATAGATTCGATTAGATAGAGAGATAATTTATAATAGATAGTAATTTATTCGAAGTTTGTTGTCGAATTAATTTAAGTGAACCATCAAATTCTCATTATGACTAATCAACTATATAATTTAAGCTTAATTCAACTTATACTCATTGTGTTCCACGACAAACATGGATCCCATTTTAATTAGGGATCATTGTTACATTAAATTTCAGGTAATTACTAAGTGGGAATAAGAGAATTAGATGTCAATTAACACGATAAGATTGAATAATAAATAATATTAAGAAATTAAAAATAATAAATAATAAATATAATATTTTTAATATAAAAAATTTTGATTAATAAATAAGATTAATTTATTTAAGTAGTAAATAACATTGAAAACTTTATTATTCTTGATTGTTAACATATACCTTTAAGGATAAATCTATTTCATTATGGGTACTTAAAATCCAATCCTATTCAATCTAAATAGGTCCAATTTTAATCAATTCGATATTTCGATTGATTGATTGGATTGTACTCAACTTTTAAAATCTTATGTAATTGAATTGGTTGCTGGATTTTCTTTTAGAAATCTAATTACTAATCCAATTCAACCTAAACTAGAAAATTAAAGGAAAAAAGATATATTATATTTTTAACTCATGATTTAAATAATATCTATCATTTAATTTATTTTTGTTATATACCTAATTTTTCATTATTTTACTTATTGTATGAAATATTATTGGATTGGATTGTGTATGATCAATATATTTCAAGTCGAGTTGAATTGAATTTTATTTTCATGCATTTGGATGCTTACATATTTCAAGTTTAATTTAATAATTAAATTAAATGATTGATAATCCATTTTTTAATAGAAATTTGACAAAATTGATCAATGTCAAGGCTACGAACATCTTATAATTTGAAAAAATAATAATTAAAAAAAAAAGAGTGGGAGAGAGGATTACATATGCTGCAGTTGAGCCCACTCGCTCTTTACTTTAAATTCAACCTTAAAAATGTGAAGAAAGCAAAATATCGAAGTGGCTCTGATTCCAAAACTGTATACGTATACTAAGTGCTTATGGCTATTGGTGCATTTTGCTATTATGTAACATATATACACATTAACTACACATCATTGAAGAGTTCAATGTGAAGTGTGGCAGCTTCAATTAATTAATTGCTTGATCAAAATCACGCATTGACACGTTTCCTTTGTTCGAAAACGAAGTTGGGGCAAGTCGCAGCTCATGGTATTGGTCCTGCATGTGCGCGGTACGTGCATTCATCTCTATCAGCATTTATGGCAAGAATGTGACACATTGTACTATAAATAAAAACCCTTATCTTTCATCATTGATTAATATAAATGGTTAGACAATATTTGTCATCAAACGAAACGATTAATATCAATTAAATGTCCATGTCAATACATAGCATTTGCTTTTTCAAAATTTATGAACTCAATATCCAAATCGCTTTCTTTTGATGTGAGATTTTTACTATACTATTCTATCTACCAAGAATGGAAGTTAGATGAATTGAAAGATCATTTTTTTCATCAACATGTAGTGGGTTTTCACTTTTTCTGTCACTTGGTTAAAAGAAGAATACATTACCCCTCAACATAATTTCATGTAATCTAAACTAACATATTAAACAAATATATCTTTGGACGAACCTTTAGTAAAATATTAATAAGTGATTGTGTAAGATTTGGCTCGCACATCATGAATCGCTTATTTAAGCAAAAAATTATGGTAATTTGACCTGTTCTGTCTTGCACAAGATTTGGTGCCCTTCAATCACAATTTTGACCCCTTCAAAATTCGGGGGGAGAACAATATTTTGGGAGCTTTCTTGACCTTGGCTTTGAGAATGGATTGCATAATATCCTAATCCCATGAAGCAGTCAAATGCCGACACTGCAGAGTTCTGTCTCATTTCCCATTTCAATCTTCAAAGCACCATTCCACCCATGTGATAAGGTCAATTTATCTGATCAGATTGTAATTTCAAGTTGCTTTATAGTCGAAAACATTGCATTTATTGTGATGGATCAGAAATTTTCCTTTTATTATTATTTCTTTTAATAAAAAAAAACTGACGTATTGAATCATCATAACTTAATTAGAAAAAAAAATATCAAATCTAAAATTTAACAACATTTGGAACCCATAAAATTTAAGGAACAAAGTTTCCGCTGAGAACAAAGTGAAGGACATCAAAGAATAGTCTGTATTATGAATCACCGATTGCCCTGCTAACTATTAAATTAAATTGATGAAAACAACCATGTGGAAAGATTTTGATGACAAAAAATTCATCGTGGGGTATGAAAAGAAAGGAAGAAAACCATTTTGATAAGGTGGGATGGCACAATTGGCGATTTTATATACACTACAATACAAGAGATCTGTAAAGGGCAGATAGCCACAAATTAAATGAAAAAAAAAAAAAAAAGATAATAAATTAAAGACAAAAAAGAAGTGGAGAGAGGTCGAAAGAAAAGGAGGAAGATACGGATTTTCGACTCAGCTTCACCTTTAGCTTGGGCTTCTAATCCTCCTCAATGATTGGTACAAAATGACTTAATGCTAAACTTCCCTACCTCTGCTTTGGTCCTAAATTTGGGAAGTGGGTGAAAAAGCTCCCTCTGATCGGCGGGCAGCCTGGCCAGAAGCTGACGATTTGTCCAGACCTCGGACATTATATCTCTCATATACTTTTTCACGGTTTTCTGACCACCAAGTCTCGGCTTGATGCTCACCAAATCTTCTCCGGCTGCATAAGTATAAGCAGTTTCCAGCAATGTGAAATTACTGTTTTAAAAAAATTTCAGACCATATACAAAAAACTAAGACAACCTTAACATAGTATCATGAGTACATGTCAGCTGCTCCTAGGCAGGACCAGGTCCAGCCGGCATATTGGATCCTATTTTCCCCCATTTCTTAACCAAACTGTGAAACAGTCTACGTTAATACTCTTCACTTATCTGTTTATTTATTTTAATTGTTGGCTTGGTAAGATAGGTACCTACAAACAAGACCGACCTCTCCCCCCACCCATTCAACATTTGGCCAATGACCAAGGACATCCATAGGATTCAACTATCGCCCAATTTAATGCAGTAAAATCGGTTGGTCTAAGGTCTTCTGATGATCCCTAATCTTTTACCATATTGATCTTCATATGCAAATCAACAGATCATGAGATTCCTTCTATCAGTAGCAATACATAATCGTAACACCATTCGTAACTCAATTCAGAAAAGAAATGTGGAAGTACCTGAAGCGCACTCGTTTTAGATCTCTGGTTCCATCACGCAAGGCCACAAGAGTTATATATACACCAGACTCATATTGTTCAATCCACTCAGCCTCAACTTGATTGCTGTTGGCAGTCATTGCAGAATTTCTAGGCTTCATACCGTTTTCACCGGCTTGCAAAGACCCGGATTCTTTTCCATCTCCTGACTCTGACAAACGACTGCTACTTGCATGAAGCCCTCCACTACCATTCTGCAGTCTGAGATCTGGATGGTCATCCCTCCCATATGCTCCAGTAGATTCCCTGAGTAATTGCGAAATGGCTGCAGCGCCATTATAAGTGATAGAGTCAATTCCTGTGGGAAAACCCAGGAGAGAACTGCTGACTGAATCAGATCTTGAATGGCGCTCTTCATTAGCATCTGGATAGTGAACTCCATTTGAATCCAATCCATTTGGTATGTAAACTGGCCTCATGCTCTCAGAGTCATATGCACCAGGGGGCAGCTTCTCCGCCATATCCTTGAGCTGTGATAATGCAGGAATAAAATCAATAGAATGTCATCAGAAAGAATTAGTTGCGTCAAGAAAATTTAACTAAAACAGTGAACTGAGAATATGAGGTTCTGAAGGAACCAAAACATATTCAAAATTCCACCATTTAAGAAGAAAAAGTGCTTCAAACAATGCCAACAAACAAGGGACAACTTATACGACCTTCTTCCATCACTTCAATGTTCAACTTCATGGACATGATGGCAGCTTAAACTTCTAGGAAAATCATGTCAGCATTTTTCTTAAAGAAATTATAATTTAACAAATTAACAGGTGAGATGCATTGCATATTTTACACAGAACAGAAAATACAAATTCTAGATCAAGTACATTTTTCTAATAAAAGCACAATAAAGAAGGAATATAGAAAAACAATAACCTGAGCTGTTAGTGACTTAATAACTTCTTTTGCAGCTTTAGCTTTTGCTGATTCCTCTGCAGCAACCGCCATAGCTTCTTGAGCTTTCTTTGTTGATTTCTCAAGCTCTAATTCTTGCACTTCACATCGCTGTCTCAGGCTCTCAACCTACATCATAACCACACCTTCAGTATTCAGTCATCTGAAACAATGAGAGCCTACATCACAGCCCTCAAACCCAAACCTTCCAAGGGTATACAGAGGTTTGCCCCAAGAACATATAACAAAATAAGAGACTTGAGACTATACCTGCGCACGCAGCTTAAGAACTTCTTGGTTCAAAAGTTCATTAGTCTTCTTCAAACTATCAGTTATACTCTTAGAAAATGAAAGTCCAGATGTTGTTGGAACAGGTGTAGCAGATCGAGGGGGGCTGGGTCTCCTTGAGAAAGGTGACACAGACCTTGAACTTACTCCAGATGGTGCAAGAATTGGTTTAGGAGTTGCTCGCCGCATATCAACAGCAGTTGAGAGGACAACATCTTTCAGCTGTAACAAAGAAGGTGCTTGAGAGGACCGAACAAGGGAGAATGTTTCAGCTTTCTTTCCCTGTTTGGCTGCTTTGCTGTCTAGCTGCTTAATCAAATCCATATTGGAAGGCATCGTTGACTTGGAAAACTTAATTTCAGCCCTATCCAACCTGTCCTTGTTTTCACCCGAAAGGCGAGGCAGTGAATTCCTCCTGTTGTTGTTACCAGCTTCTAAAACCTTGTTCAGCTTGGCGAAACAGGAATCACACACACGATATGGTTTGCCAGGATTTGGAGCCAGTGCTGCTCTTATTGCTTTTCTTGAACTGCATGAATGGCAGTGCACAAGTCCACAATTATAGCAGTTATGTCTCTTTCGAGTGAAACCAAAAGCCTGCCTACATGCTGAGCACTGAGACTGCTCAGCACTAGATACCCATTTATGAAGACATATAGCTGCAGTATAATTTGAACCACAAGCAATATATTTTACATGTCTATCCTTTAAAGCCTCAACCAAAGTTGGTGTTTTCCTATCTTCAATATCCCCATGGCCCAACCTTCCATTAGCACCCTTGCCCCACGTGTACACTTCATTTCTGGACGTTAAGACTGCTACATGATATGCACCACAGGCAATTTCATCAACAACCTCCCCAGCAAGTTTATCTTCTACCAGGCAAGGCAACTTCCCATCAGCATTGGGATTCCCGAGTTGACCATACACAGTACTTCCCATTGTAAAAACATGTCCTGACGTGGTCAAGCCAACAGTTAAACTATGCCCACATGAAATTTTGTGAAAATTGTAATCGATTAATGCTGGCACACATGTGGGTTTAAGTCGAGCTTCTTTATCTCCATGTCCGAGACGATTCTTGTCTCCATCACCCCAAGTAAACAATTTTCCTGATGAAACACTTGCACTAGACTGTGTGACAATAACCTCCACGACAGCAGCAGTATGCCATACCCCACAAGCAACAGCAATTGTCCTCAACCCGGAGAGAGATTCTACTTCTCTAGGAGATGAAACACTAACCCTGTCGCCATGGCCCAGTACCCCAAATGTTCCATCACCAAATGTAAAGAGCTGCCCTGTTGATGTAATTATGGCTGTATGCCATGGACCACAAGTTACTGAAGCAACTTGAAGTCCCTCAAGGGGCCCAGAGATTCTCTTTGGTATCCAGTGGCTTACATGAGTACCATGTCCCAGAAGACCAGCATTATGTGTACCATCCCCCCACGTATAAAGTTCCCCAGCCATTGTAACAGCACAAGTGTGGAACTCCCCACAGGCTACAAAATCAACACTAGTAAATGTCAAAGATTCAAGAAGACGAGGTTGAATAATATCCTTCCCAACACCATGGCCAAGTCGCCCTCCGGATTCTTCACCCCATGTAAAAACTTCACCTTGCCTAGTGACCAAGGCTGCATGCCTGACCCCACAGGCTACATGATGAACATCCAAAACAACGTTGGATTCCAATGGCCTGGGAAGGAGTGCATCTGTTCTTGAGCTCAAGTAATTAGTATTTTTATCAGCCCCAACCTTGACAACATTGTCACATATGACTTCCCCCCATATGTATACATCACCTAAAGCATCACAATCATCCGGAGCAGAACCATGGCTGGAAGTGCTGGGGGCACTAGAAACACTAACTCTAAAAACATCTGAACCGGATCCTCTTACTTGCATATTTGTGTTGTCTGACGCTACATGTGATCTTTCAGAATTCAAAGAAATAGAATTCTCAGGTTGACAGCTCTTTGGAGAAGTAATTGGATGGTTCAAACCGACAGAAACCTCTGGTGAGCTAATATCTCGAGTAACACTCACAGAACTGTCACTAGCACTATTTGATGTCAAGTCTCTACTATCCTGAATTTAATCAACAGTGAGCATAAATGTCAGACATAATATGCCGCTGATAGATAAATAACCAAATGAAGCTATCACATAATGCACCTTCATAACATTAACAATACATCATAAATACATTCAACATAAATCATACTTCGCTCATGAAGAAAAGAAAAACATTACCATGTAAACAAAATAATACAAATCTATGAGAGAGTAGTTAAAGTCCCATAATTAACCACATTTTTCAAGTGTTCCATGGTAGTTTTGGACATCAATTAGATGGCATCTTCTTTTTCAATGTAAAGTACAAGCATTCCAACAATGTACTTGACATATTTCCTTCAAAAGACTTCTGCTTTTAATGACCCATTTTAGTGTGCACATCACATTATCTCTAAAATAAACAGGCAATTAAGAACAACGTGAATTAACCATTGTACTTCTCTAGGCAGGTAAAATCACCTCAAGGTAGAGCCCACCATCATTCCATCCATCAATTTTGGAACGACCACCTTGACCAGAGGGTATCAATGCTTTGAGGCCTGCAATCCACACCTCTGCCTCAACTTTGTCCTTGCAGATCTAAAAAGCAACAAATATAAAGCTTACAGTTAAAACCATAACATAAGAATGTGAAATAAGAAAAAAGAAAAGAAAATGATCTTGAACTTCTGCGACAGAAATTCATCACCAACCAGATCAAGTGATCGCTTCCCGTTATTGTATATAAGAGAAAAAG
>SNVD02006345.1:0-25433 GCA_013180625.2 Boswellia sacra
CGGCGGCGGCGGCGGCGGCGGCTTGTCGAGCTGCTCTTGCTCGTCGCAATAACGAGCGAGTGATAGCCCAGCGGACGGGTCACAGGTGCACAGGTGCGGCTGCCAGTGAGTGGCCGTCGTCGGCGTCCGTCGGCGATGGGCGCCCGACGAAGACGCGACGAGCGCCCATCGAGCGAGCACTTGGCTGGCGGACGGCGTGCAAATCGGCGCGCGCCTCGCCGGCCTGTTGCTCACTCGCTGGCCTGGCCGGAGTGTTCAAAACAACAGTTCGCGCGCCAGAGAGCTCGTACCTGGCGGCCAGGTAGAGAGTGCGCAATGGAGAGCGAGAGTGTTTGTGCGGCGCCAATGGAGCGGAACAAAATGTTGCCAGAGTTGCAATTATTCGCAACTCTCTGAGGCGTCGCTCAGAGCAAAGCGGTCGTGTGTTTGTGTGATCTGATTAGCCGTTTGGCCGGCCGCTCGGCTCCAAACTCTCGTCTGCTTGCGAGTGTCAATTGCGTGAGCGCTCTGTGTGTGTGTCTCTCTCTCTCTCTCGCTTTCTCGCCATCGAGGCGCCGGCCGGAAACAAGGTCAGCGTTTAAGTTGTCGGCGGCTGCGATCGGCCCACACGAGCCAGACTTTCGCTGGCAGACGAGCGAAGTCGGCGCGCGCGTGTCGCAGGTGAACGGAGAGAGCGTTGCTTTGAGTTTGTTTAGCCGCGCGCACTGGCGGGACCGAAGTGGCGCATATTCGACTCGAATGAGAGACTCCAGTGTGGAATGTCGGTGAACTCTGTGAGCTGGGCACCGATCGACTTTCTCGAGTGCAGTGCCACTTGACGAGCGCCGCCGACAAGGTCGCGCACTGCACGCGAGCTCGCCATTGAGTTCGCGCCCACTCGAGTCAGCACTCGGCCACTCGAGACGAGCACTCGAGCGAGTTGATCTCTGGGAGTCGCCGCCGCTCGCTCACACCTCTCGACTCGCTCGCATGATCGATACACATGCGAAAGTGTGTGTGTGTGTGTGTGTATATATATATATATGTCTACTCACTTGGCCTCCTGGTAGAGTCGGTCGCCGTTCCAGTGCGGGTTGATCATCTTGAGCCCGTTGACGATGCGGTTGTGTTGGCGCAGCCAAATGGTGTGCACGGCCGTGAGGGCGGGGTGCTGGTTGACGCGGCGGTCGCCGGCGCGATAACAAAATTGGCCCTTCTCCACGTCCGAGCACTGGTCGTTGTTGGGGTCGGCCGAGTGGGGCAGCAGCTCGCGGCCGGCGTCGTCGAAGCTCACGTGCATCCGGCCGGCGGGCCCGCTCTTCGTCCACAAAGCCGCCGTCTCGTTGGCCGCCGAGCCGTACACTTGCGAGCCGTCCACGAACGAGGTGATCTGGTTCATCTGTTCGCGCGGGCCCAGCCGACAGCGCGGACAGATGGCCGTTCGTACAAAGTTCAGGCACGACTCCTCCCAGTTCGAGTAGAACGGGTCGTCGGGCGGCACCAAAATGGGGAAGCACTGGGGATGCGAGTCGCGCTCAATGGGACAGCACTGGATCATGGAGCCCGACTCTGTGCGCACGAAAGCGCGATCGTTTGTTTTGGTGGTCGTACGCACGTGGTGTGCGTGAACGAGCGTTTCAGGTGGAGCGGACGGGGATTCGGTTAGTGGCTTTGTTGTTCTGCAACTCCTTGTTAGTCTGCTACTACTTGGGCGCAGGTGTAATTAGCGCGCACACGCCACTGGCGGAAGCCACACAGATCGTTGGCGCCAGGCGCTTCCGGCGGCAGCTGCCAAAGTAGTCGACAGGCGGCCGGATGAAAGTGAAGTGGACGACAAAAGAGTTTGACGAGTGCGGACATGCTCTTGAACCCGCAACTCCGTTGGGCCGAGCCACTCGAGAGATCCTCGAGTGCGCCCCTCGAGCAACTCTCGCACTCGAGTCCGTACACTCTTGTGGAAAGTCGTGGCCGCGCGCCGTCGCGGAACAGGTGTCACCGCTCGTACACTTCGTACTCGTCGTGCGCCCCTGTCCGCTGTTAATCGTCGGCCAGCCTCAGACTCCACTTCCTCGCGCGCCTCTGTGCCTTTCCGACGGCCAATGACCACTCTCGCGGCGCCGCTTCCGGTCCGGCGCCGCGAGTCGCTCGCTTGGCGACACCGACGGCGCAGCTGCGCGGCGCCCACTGAGCGCGGGCGCCGCGCAATTATGCGCGCCTACAGAAGTCGTGCGCCGGAAATCAACTCTCTGCTCGTGAGCGTTTGAGCCCAAATTCCATGTTTGCGCCGGCCAAATTTGCGTCCGGCTTGGTAATTAGGCGCAGGTAAAGAGTCGGCCGAGGTCGTTGCCGCGGCGAAAGTGGCCGGTGGCGCCGTAAACGAGCGCCTACGAGGCTCATAATGAAAACATCAGTGCGCGCGGCCAAATTGATGGCCTGCGCGGCCAAGACACTGGCGCTCGTCCGTCGAGCCCATAGGCCACACGGACGCGAACGGTCGTGACTCGCGGCGGCGACCGATTGTGCGCCTCCCAGTGGATCGTCGTGGTTGCCGGCGACGCGAAGCTCCAATCAATTAGAGTGGGACCAGGTAGGCGGGCGGCTGCCGCTGATGCTGCTGCGACAGGCGCGCACATTGGCATTTGCGAAGAGTCGAGAGGAGGAAGAAGAGAAGAAAAAGAAAAAGAAAGAGGTGTACTTACTTGTGCGCGAGCTGGGCGTAAAGGCGATGTCGTGCGCGAAGAACTGGCCGTACTGCATGACAAAGTGCGTGTAGGTGGCCGGGTAGTTGAAGTCGCGGTGCACTATGGCCGACAAAATGCGCGGATTGGGCAGCGGGTGGCCGGTGACGGAGATGCGGGGCGCGCCCTGGCCGTCCGAGTAGTCGGGCGGCAGTAAGCGCGCGAAGCAGGTGTTCGCCTTGCCCCAGCTGGGCTTCTGCAGGTTGTTGCAGCGCCCGTCGGCGTGTCGGTAGGGGAAGTTGGGGTCGCAGGCGATCAGCTGGTCCTCTTCGCAGCGACTCGCCGCCACGCGCGCCTCACTCAGGTGCAGGTCGATGCGCGACAACAGCTGATTGGTGTCCGAGCGCTCGAGCAGCTGCGCAGTGTCGCCACTGGCGGCGCCCTCGAGCGGCTCGGGGTTGTCCTTATTGTTGTTGTTGTTGTTGTTGTTGTTGTTGTTATGAGTGTTGTCGCGGTTGTTGTTGTTGTTGTTGTTGTTGGCACTGTTGATTGCGCTCAGCATGCTCAGGTTAATTGTGCTCGTCAAACTAAAGTGCGTGTGGGCGGCGGCGGCGGCGGCGGCGGGGCGGCGATGATTCAATTCCGTTTCGGTGTTTGCGCGTGCGAACAGCCGACCGCCGGGCGCAGGTGTCAACAGGTGCGCGCGAGTGGGAGGAGGTTGGATTTATTGTTTGTTTTTTTGCTTTGGTTAGTGTGGGTGATGGTTTTATTCGCGCGCGCGGGCGCGGCAACAAATCGCCACATCAAACACGCGCTCAGCTGCAGCTGACCTCAAGCGGGCCGACGTAATCGTGCGCCCGACAATCTTGTCCGCGTCCACGATTACGACGGCTGAGATTTGATTTCCCCTTCACCTGTGCGCGCGCGACAACCTGACCGCCGATCGCTCGCGGCCATCGCTCTCGGGCGGCCAGACACTCGAGCGAGAGCACTAATTCAATGTCGACGCCGACGTCGCGAGCCGAGCGGTCGAGTGGTCGTGTGGTCGCGCGTCTCGTCTCGTTCGAGTGGCGGCGAGAAGGAGCACGAGAAAGTCATTTAGTGTGTGAGAGAATTTTGCATAATTCATTGCTCGCCAGTGCAAAGGACACGCGCAACAAGTCCGCCGATACAAAATCGGCGCCCGCCCGGCCGAGCGCTCAGATAAGACGCCGACTCGCCGACTCACTCGCCGACTCGCCGCTCAGTCGGCCGTGCGGGCGGACTGGCGGCCGGACGTCTTTGTGCGCGCGGCGCCTTTGTCACCCCGGCCGGCCCTCAGTCGCGCCGCCACGACTGTTGGCGCGGTCGTGTTGGTGGTCGTGGTCGTCATCGTGGCCGTCATCTCGCTCGTCATCGTCGTCGTCCTCGTCGTAGTGGTCGTCTCGAGTGCCGGCCAAAAATACGCCCGCGCCCGCCGACAATGCGACTGGAGCGGGCGACAAATGAAGCCATCAGCTCGGCGCCGAGTGGCCATTTCTCATTCTTGCTGCCATCGGGCGCGCGTGTCAGTGTTGTTGGCAAATGTCGTCTGCGTTGGCGTCTGGACTCTTGCGTTTGGTTGGTCTTTGGCGTCTCGCGTCTGGCGTCTCGCGTTTTGCCTCCGACAGCCGCTCGTAAGTGCAGGCCGACGTCGTGTTGTCGTTTCCGATCGGTCGCCAAGATCGAGAGCGTTGCGAATCGCAGCGAGATGGACGAGCGCCACGCCGTAGAGGCGCCACACTGGCCGAGACAGTCGCACTCGGTTTCCATTATTTCGGCCGCTCGCGTGTCAAGCGCGCGCCTCACCGCCGGCGGCTCGCTTTCAATCAGACGGCGAGCGCGCGGGCGGCCGGGCGCGCACAAGACAGTGGGCAAAATATTGAAATTGATGACCAGCGCTGGCGGCCGCTCGACGGCGCCAACAATCGGCCGCCGCATCCGCCGCACCTCACTCGAGTCGTCCTCACTCTGGCGCCACTCAGTCGACGCCGACGAGAGCGCCCGGCCGAGCGCAAATTGGCGCCGCCGTCCAGAGCGCTTGTTTGACTTGGCGCTCGCGCGAGTGTTGTGACGCAATTTCTAGGGCGCTCGAGATTGCACAACGTCAGCACCAGCAAGACGCTCTCGCTCTTGGTCCCGGTCGTACTCTCGAGCGCAAGACGCGAGTCGCAAGGGGCGGACGAGACAAAGAGAGCGCGATGACGCGCACGCATTTTGCATTAACTGCTCTCTGGCGGTCGGCCGCGCTCGCCCTCCAGTTCGTCGCGTCCACGCGCGCACTCAATGCGAGTGAATGTCGGCGGCGGACAGTTTACGCGCTCGCCGCCGCCGCCGCCGCCGCCGCCGCCGCCCGAGCAGTTGCGTCACACGCGCGGCAATAATTAAAGTTTTGCGGCCTTATGGCACTGGCCGATGGCACACACACACAAGCGCGCGCGCACATGTCCGATAAGTCACACGAGTCAAGGCACGCACATCGCCCGTCGGCTGTGAAGGTGCGCGCGCGGGCCGTGCGAGTTGAATGCGTGATTGTCAAAATTAGAACTGAACTCGCACTGCGATTGGCGACCGACCACCACCACGACCACCACGACAATCGCGCCTGACCGCCAAATTGCTGTCTTTGTTCTCAGCGCCAGTTCGAGCTCGATAATTAAGCGCGCAAATTAAGCCTCCCGGCCGGCCGCCTACCCGCACGCCCACTCCTTCCACGGCCGGGTTTTGCCGCTCTCCTCTTCAGGCGCCGCCCACTCCGCCACAGCGCGCGTCCGACGCCCCTCGCCGCGCGCATCCCACTTCCGGCAGCGATGCGCCTCGCCGATTCGCGGCGGCCTTGACGAATGGGCGCCGGAAGTGCGCCGCGTGCGCTGAAATGGATCGGGCGTCAGGGCTGCAATTTGCGCCCCGCAGGCGCACACACACACACACACACACACACACACAAACAGAAACAGGCAGTCGCATTGACAAACAATATCTTGCGTGCGCGCGGCGCTCGCGTCCAGTGTGGCCCTGGTTGAGTATTGCGCAACACAAGGAAGCGCACAGCTTTGTTTCGCCCGCATGTCCGGCCATTGGCGGCGGCGGCGGCGGCGACGGCCGATCGACGCGACGCCGCCGCCGCCGCCCGCCGCCGCGCACACGAGCGCTCACAATGGGCCGCGCCAGTGGCTCGCCCGTTTCAATTGACGGCCGGCCAAGCGACACAATGGATCATTGAGCCGACGGCCACTTTCTCCCTGTCGCTCTCTCACCTGTTGCGCGCGTGTCAACGCGCACCTGTGCAACCTACTGTTGTCACACCTTCGACACACCTGCGCTCGCACACAGCTCACGTGCGGCGGTGGCTGGATGCGGCGGTTCTTACGTAACGAGAGACAGACAGTGACAAACGGACGGGGAGGCTACTCACTTTTGGGCCAGAATGCGACTCATTTCGTCGAAAACCTCTTGCGACTTCTCGAGTTCGTTGCCGCGCGTCGTGGTGGTGGTGACGCGCTGGTGTCTGGCCACCGCCGTGGGCTTGCTCATGTCGGTCACGAAACCTGCGCGTGCGGGGTGTCGGAAGTGAGTTGTTAGCATTTCCGGCGTGTTCTCGAAAAGCAGAGGGATGCGCTGGACGAGGAGGAGGAGAGGGGAGGAAAGCAGCGAGAACTCACCCTGACGCTGGAGCTCCGTCTCGAGCTTGCGGCGCTTCACAATCAACTCCTTGGCGCGCTGATAGGCCTCGTCCACGATGAGCGGCGAGATGATCTCGTTGAGCAGCTCGTCGTCGATCAGGTCGCTGGCCAGCGGCTGGCCCACGCTCGCCACCGCCGGACTTCCGGCGCCCGAGGCCGCGGTGGCCAGGTAGTTTCCGGCGGCGGGGGCGGCGGCGGCGGCGTTGAGCTGGAGGTGTTGCGTGAAGGAGGCGTTGAGGGTCTTGAGGAGGTCGCGCTGGTGGCGCTCGAAGGCGGGCGAGGCGAGCAGGCGCGAGTTGATGGAGGCGAACTGGGCGGGCAGATTGTTGAACTGCGACGACTTGGGGCACACAATCAAATTCGGGTGCAGCGATTGCTGCGCTCGAGCGGGCGCCTCATGCAGAGCTTGCTCGTTCACTTGCGGCGATAAATTAGCTTGCACATTCTGATTATTAATTTGATGCTGATGATGATTATGATGGTGATGGTGATTATAGTGATGATGATTATGGTGGTGCTGAGGGAGTTGCTGTGGCTTTTGATTGGTACTGGTGTGGTCATTGGTCGAGCTGCGCTGCAACAAGTTGGCGGCCGCCACCGCTTCGAGATACTCTTGATGATATTGGCACATTGAGGCGCGCGCGGCGCGCTCGCCGCAGGTAACTAGGACGAGGAGGAGGAGCAGGGCGCCCAGTGACAGGCGGAAGTGCGGGCGGGCGGGCCGCGAGTGAGGCCGGCGCAGTGGCTGAGTGGTGCGCGCGCCCGCCGTCGCTAGGAATCTGCTCCGCTCGCTCGTCGTGGTGCTGCTGCTGCTGCTGCTGGTGGCGGCGCTGGCGCTGGCGCTGGTGGGGGTCGTGGTGGCGATGGAGGCGGTGGTTGCAGAGCTGGCGCCCCGCTCAGCCCGCGAGGCCGCCCACACTTCCGGCTGACTAGCGACCGGCGCGCTCCTCACTCGCGCCCCTCTCGAACCGCCCCCCTCGGCGACCCAGCGCCACTTCCGGGGCCGCTGGGCCGAGCTCTTGGGCGCCACCAGGATGGCGCTCATGGTGCTTGATGACTTCCGGCGCGTGTCTATCTCTAGTTTTTGCTCTATTGCTCACAAAGTTCGTCTCCTCTCTATGCGTCTCTTTGTCTGTCGGCTCGATATGGTCCTCTCGCTCACTGTTGTCCACTCCGCCACACAAGTCGAGCGCCGCTCTTCTGTGCGGCCGTTGCGCTGTGTGCGGGCGCCAAGCTGATGACAAGGCGGGCTGATGGGTTTGAGTCACGTCGGCGACGCTCGCTGGCCGACAAACAATTTGCAAAATACCACGCGCGGCCACTGCTAACATAGCGCTCGGTACTCTCGTTCGCGCGCAATTTGCGTTGTGCGCCGCAGCCGAGCGGCGACTTTTCGCTCACGGCGCCGGAAACGAGCGCTCGCAACGGTCGGTAACTCTTACGAGTGGCCCGCTCACCTGGATCAGCGTCGGGGCCGCGGTCGTGGCGTGAACGCGTGCGCGCTCGCTGGCTCGCTTTGCTCTGGCCGCACTCGGCGCGCTTTTGATTTGATTAACTCGCTCGACGTGAGCCTGTCGTAACTCGGCCGCCGCCGCCGCCGCCGCCGCCAAGGCGCGTCTCTGAGAGTGCGCGTCCGCCGGCTCGCTCGCTCCAAGCGATAGGCGCCACAGGTGGGGCGAGCGCGTGCGCGAGGCGTGGCGACTGCGGCGGTCGGCCGCGAGTCCCGCAAACTCCGCGCCGCCCGTCCGACTCCAAGTCGCTCGGCGGGGGCGGCAACTTTCACCGCCGACCGGGGCGCATGCGCGCGCGGCGCCGCTCGGCGGCCACATTGCGTCAGCCGCGCCGACGACCACGGCCGGCGCTGTTTACGCAAATGGACTTTCGCTGCGCGCCGCTCGCCGCTCGTCGCTCACCTGTCAGGCGGCCGAGCGAGCGGCGCGCGCACTCTCGTCCGCCCTGCTGACGCTCGCCTGCCAGTGTCTTGCCAAATTAGCTGCCAAGCTGCACGACGACGACGACGACGACGACGACGACGACAACGCCGGCCACCAGGGCGACGTCGCTCTCGGCACAGGCGAGCGTCTGGCGCGCCGACTCGTCCCCGAGCTTCGGACAGGTGAATTACCCGGGCCGGCTGAGCGGCGCCGTTGGGCAACAATAAACGGCGGCCGCCGTCGACCCCGCCACCTGCTGCTTCTTTTCGTCATCGGCCCCGTCGGCGGCGTCGGAAGTGGCCGTCCGGCGCCGTCGCCGTCGCCAGCCGACGAACAAGTAGATCACGCGGGTGTCGATGGCCACGATCGAGCGGGTGGCCTATGAGTGGCCAGGTGAGGGCAGTGGCGCGTTGTCGAGCGCACCTGCGCCGCCTCGCGCCGGCCAGATCAATCATAGCGCGATTGAGATCTCGGCAAACGTCGCACGCTCTTCGCAACTTCTCAACTCGCTCGCACGTCCAGCGCACGCCTGACAATCAATTAACTAATGAGCGACGCTCTCTGGTGGTGAGGAAGAGCTCACCTGAGCGGAGATCGAGCCGATTGTGGGAGACGCGCGCGCGCGCGCTCGCGATTAGTCTGTGACGCGCTCGCCCACGCGTCGCCATCGGATCGGCGGCGAGTCTCGCGTGTCGCCGACTGGTCAGCGAGCGCGCGGGCCGCTGTGTCCGAGCGGAGACATTCGAGCGCACCAAATATGTTAATCAGATGCAAATATCACAACTCCGCTCTCGAGTCGAGTGGCTAGTGGCGAACAAAGTCGTCTCGAGTGGCGCGCCAGCCAAAGTGGAGCCCAAGGCGCACTCTGGGCGCCGTCAAAGTCGTGCGCGCTCGCACACGCGACACCGATTGCGTGAGCCATTTCGCCGGCCGCGCGCTCGAGCAAGCGAGCTCATAACTCATTAGAATTCAATTGTCGATAATGCGCGGCCAACGGCAAACATTTAGTCTGGCCGCGCTCGAGAATAATTGGCGAAGAAAAGTTTGATCGCTCGCAGATAACCAGCGCCCAGTTTAAGCTCAAACGCGCGCGCGCACTCACTCTTATCCCTCTTATCCACCTCATCGCTGACCAGTCGCACGCTCGGCCTCGCCCCTCTGGAATCCCCCTCTTCGACGGCCACCACCGTCCGCCCCCGCCTCACCTGGCCGCTCGTCGCGCGCGCACAGATAGCGCCCAGAGGTCACGCGCACTCAGACACACAATCCCAACGCACGCCCTTGTCTGAGAGTGCCGCCACTCGGTTTCCCACCAGAAGATGGCGCCCCTCGCGCAGCCTCGTCGCCGGAAGTGGCCCGGTGCTGTGGCATTGCGCAATCGCACTGGGGCCAGGGTTGGTGAGAGCAGATTTGCGCCAACTGCGAGGTAGAGAGAGAGAGAGAGAGAGAGAGAGAGAGAGAGAGAGAGAGAGAGAGTAAGCGCCTCTTAGAGGACATTTGGAGCTCGATTGGGGTGTGCGGTGTCGTATCGTTTGCATGAAAGTGTGTAGAAACACTCGAAGCTCTGGTGTAAAAATTCGAAGGAAACACCGACAACAACCACAATTTCGCCAAGATGGACTCCAACTACGGCAAGAACTTCATGATCAAGTACACCAACAAGAACTCGGACGCGCTGCGCCACTTGACTTCGAAGCAGTTCTTCGAGGTCTGGAGCAATTACGACCAAGACGGTAAGTGCCCGCCGGCCTCACAATGCAGCCACGCCAATTATGCAGAGCCACGGATGATCGAGGGCCACCACAACCTCGACCCCACCTAAAGTGGCACTCCACTCACACGCCGAACCACTCCTCCACTTCCGGTTCCACGCGAACTTGCGCAACATCCGGTCCGGCCGGCGTAGGCAACGGCTACATCGAGGGCCGCGAGCTGGATAACTTCCTGCAGGAGTTTGTCACGAGCATCCGCGACGACAAGGTGAGTGTGCGCGCGGGCCTGAACAAACAGGGCGACGAGGGCGACATTTTGGCGCCTCACACGCCCTCGAGGGGTGCAATATGGCGTCAGTGTTATGACGATAGTGATGATAATGAGAGTGGAGCCGGAGAGCGGACTGGGCGCGCCTATTCAGTGGTGCGGATCGATTGGTGCGCTCGCAGTCGTGTCGTGTCGGCGGCGCCAGCGGCAGCCCTTTGTGGTCTATGGGCGCGCGTTTGGCGGCGCTCATTTAGGTGCAGATGGGCGACAATCGAAAGCCACAGACGCCCGCCAGTCCGAATAGATTTAATCTGTCGCCATCTAGATTTGGCGAGATTAGCCAAATTGGGACATCGGCCGTGCAGACAGTCGCTCGGCCGGTCGAACGGCGTACGCGTCCGCTGGCGCTCACCTGCGTCAGCGCGCACCAGGTGAGAGGGGCGAGCATGTGGCCGGCGCATCAGTGTCAGAGTGAGTCATTTGTCGCGGCCAACGCGAGCGTGCGCGATGATTGACGATCAAACGATGGTGGCCGCCCTTCTCATTGGCCGCAATTGGTCGCAGGTGCGCCGCCTCCGAGTTGGCCCGGCCCTCAGCTGGGCCTCCACTTACACTCTGAGTCTTACCCACACAACGTGACGCGCGTTTGTCGCGCGCGCGCCGCACAAACAAACATCGGGCCTCACTAGCAGTGAATGGGCGGCGCCGGCGGGACCGACGACGCCACTTCCGGCCGCAGTGGCCGACGTGGCGCGGAGCTAATGATTTGCAGCACTCGAGGTGCTCTCGCGTGCAATGGGTCAGGATGTGGGCGGTCGTGGCGCAGACGACGATGACGACGATGATCTTTTGTTGCGGTTTTGTTGAGGCGCCCGTCTGACGCGCACATTCTGGCGCGCGCATTCGACCGGCCGCTTCCGAGTTCAAATTTCAATTTCGCCCAACTTCCACGCACTCGCCTGCACCCGTCTAGCTGCTCGCCCACACAGTCGCACAAGTGACGACACCTGGCCCGCCGCTCGCGTCGGTCTGGAGCTTGCGGCGTCTGTCGCGACGTTACGCAACTGTCACGCTGGAGCGCAAACTTCCGGCGCCCAGAGGCGAGCGAAGGAGTGCGATGCGCCGAGCTGACACTCGAGTGGCGTCGGAATGCGCGCACTAGTCTCAAAAATTCATATATTTTCGGCGCCGCGGGCGAGCATCGTCCCTCCACGCGAGTGTGAGGCAAAAAGGTGCAGGCGCGATAATTGAATCGCCGCCCGTGTCGCGAGCGGCGCTATAGTCCGAGGGCGCTAGCTGCGCGCACAAGCGACGCCCTCGAGCTGGCGTCCGTGAGTGTTTGTGTGCGCACCAGCGGGCCCGCTCAGCGCGCGATCATTTAATTAATAATCCAAACAGAGGCGCGCGCAGTCTGGACGCGACAGGACGATCGCGCGCGAGCGAGCCGGAAGTCGATAAGGGCGCCTCAGCGCGACACCTGGGCTGTGAAACGATGTGGAATATGGAGAATGGGCGCTAATGATCAGGGTAAGGGTGCGCCAGCCCAGGCGCGCGCCCGCCCGCATGTCGCCAGAGCGGCGCGCCCAATAGCTGGCGGCGCCTTTGATCTCGAGCACACCCCCGCCACCAGCGGCGCGGAGGGAATTTCATTTCTGCGCCGAAAAGAAAACAATCACTTGATCGATCGCGAGTCGCAACGCGGCGCGGGCCAGGTGTCCGCGCGTCTGCCAGCCCATCGGTCAAGCGGCCCCGCGTGGGTGGGCCGCCTTTGTGCGCCTGTGCGCGGGCGCCCCGGCCTGGGCCAATTGTAAATCACTCTGGCGGCGCTGGCGAGCGTGCGTGTCACTTGCAAGCGGCGCTTTGCAGGCGCGCCGACTATGCGCAATCTATTCATTCATCGGCGCCAACGCCTCGACGCGAATGAATAGAGTTGGCGGCGGGCGCCTAGCGGTCAGCGGCCGCTTTGCGCACGTCACCCAACAAACGGGCCTCTGTGTCCGCGCGGCCGCTTGTTAGCATGTGGCGCACGTCGCCGCCGGCGCCGATTGATTGAGTTGGCGCGAGGCCGGGGGCGTGGCGAGGCGGGCGGCCGAGGGGTCGCGCCGGGGCGGCTGGGGGCGGAAGCGGCCAGGAGCGAGCGAGCGAGCGAGGCGGAAATTGGCCAAGAGTTTGTGCGCGCTGTTTGTGCGCGCGACACGTGAGCGAGGCGACGTTTGATTGCCACACGCCAGCGGACACGACGGCCAAGACGAGGCGCACAAAATCGATTCGCACCCTCGGCGTGGCCACATTTCAAGTCGAACGCTAACGAGCGCGCCTCCATTACGTCACAGACACAGACACACACACACACGAACACGAACACGAACACGAACACGAACACCGAGTTGGCCTGCGCCCACCCTCATGGCCAATGCCGCGAAGGTGTGCCGGCCAACCGGAAGGTCGGCGCGCGCCACACCCCCGCGACAATTGTTCTTTGGCGAACACTCGCGCGCCGGGCGCCCAAGTTTGTGTCTTGGTGTCGCCGGCGGGTCGACGAGCAAACCGCCAGACAAGCGCCATCATTGACGCCATTCAGCGGGGGCGGCGCCGTCGGAATTCCTCGAGCGGAACTGGGCCGTCGTGCGACAGCGCGCCCGGCGGTCATTCGGATGCGCGCCGGAAGTGGGGCGCGCGTTTTATGGCCGCCGGCGGGGGCCATCATGGTCGAGTGTTCGGGCGCCACAGTGCGCCGATAGTGCACTGTGGGCGCCGCCGAATCGATTGTTTTAAAATTCAGTCGCTCACAGGCCGCCGCCGAGCGCCGCGGTCTCGACTCGCCGCCGAGCGGCGCCGCTCACACTCCAGCGGGCGCCCGCCAGCCGGCGCGCTCGCAGATAAACTCTGATTGTGGCGCGCCTGCGTCCAGATTATTGGCGCCGATTGCACTCCAGAGGCAATTTATCGGCCGCGCCGAGCCGCGCGTGCCTTTGATGGGTGACGGTCACGGCGGCGGCGGCGGCGGCGGCGCGGCGGCGCCTTTGTGCTCGTCCATTTCGGCGAAGTTAATTGGACCTCGGTCGCGGCGCTCAGGTGCCGCCGACTTGCGCGGACGATCGGCGAGATATTCAAATGAGCGCCAGACGTGTCCAGTGGGGCGCCGATCTGGGCCTGCGATACAGCGCCCGCCCGATAACGCGGCGTCGAGTGGCTCGGAAACAATGTGCCCGCCGGGCGCCTTAATGGCGAGCACGCGCGTGCTAATCATAGGCGCTCGCGTTGCGTAATAAAACGCGCCTGCGAGTGGTCAGTGTCTCGGCGTGGCAGTTGCAAGAAAGAAAGTGGCGCGAGCTTGCCGGTGAGCGCCACCGTGTGTGTGTCTGTACTTATGTGAGAATGTGTGTGTATGTGTGTGAGTGAGGGCGGCGACACGCGTCGGGCGCAGTGGCCAGCGCAAACCTCCTCAGTCGCTCAAGTGGTCGAGCGGCCGCGTGCCAAAGTGCTGATGGGCGGACACGAAACAAGCGAACAGACACGCGAACACTCTTGCCCGCGGGCCGCCGGCACGCGCCCCGCCAATGCGCCAATTAGAATAATTAAACACCGGGCCGGACGGCCGCGCGGTCAAGGGGCCCCCGCCCTCGGTCGTTTGTGAGCGCACATCGGCGGGCGAGAGGCCAATTATCTCGTCGGCGGCGCGAGTGCGGGCCGCCTGCACTTGGCGCACCAGAACCAGAGGCCAGCCCACAGCTCTGTCGTCTCGCGGGCCGCCTGGTGTTTCGAGCGGGCGCATATTTGGGTTAAAGCGGCCGAGCGAACGAGCGAGCGGTTGGGCAGCCAGCCGAAGCGAGACGAGGCCGCCCGCAGCTTGCGGTTGATTTATTCAAGAACATGGCCGCGCTGGTGGCGATGATTAATGGTGACGACGGCGTCGATCGTAAACGAGCGCCCCCATCGCCTTCGAGCGGCCGCGCGTCGGCGTGCGGCCCTGCGATAAGCGCCCCCTACCTGTGCGCCTCCACTCTCGTACCTTTGCGCACGCCTCGCCACTAACCTCAGCTCTCTTGACCCCGCCCCGCGCCGCCCCGCCCCGCCCACACTCCACCGGGCCGCCAGGAGCCGCTCGACGGGCGCTTGTTGCAGGGCTCAAGAAGGCGTTCATGGCGCCTTACGACAACAATCACAGACGGCCGCATCGACATCCGCTAGCTCGCGCCGCTGCTGCCGCTCGAGGAGGAGGCTTCAATATGCTGTTCAGTTTCGAAAACCAGGTCGACTCGAGCGTCGAGTTCATGCGCATCTGGACCAAATACGACACCGACGCCAGTGGCTTCATCGAGGCCAACGAGTTGCGCAACTTCCTGCGCGACCTCATCAGCACCAGCCAGATGTCCGGCGGCGGCGGCGGCGGCGGCGGCGCCAACAACAGCGCCCTCAAGCAGACGGCGCGCAACAAGAGCGTGGGCGGCTCGGTTGACGAGGACAAGCTCGACGAGTACACCGAGACGCTGCTGAAGATCTTCGACTCGAACAAGGACGGGAAGCTGCAGCTCAACGAGATGACCAAGTGAGTGTTTGACGAGCTCATCGAGTCGCTCGGCTCTCGTTCGGACGGGCTCACTTGTACGCGGGGGCGGCCCCTGGTGAATGTCACCACGACCACTAACAACTCCATCCCAATCGCTCACAAGACTGCTACTCGTCAAAGAGAACTTCCTCCAGTGCTCGGGCATATTCCCTGCAGCAACAATAAAGCTCGACAAGGATGACATCGAGCGCATCTTCAACCTCGTACGATGGGTGAGTCTCGTCGTGGTCGTTCGCGGTCGCTTTTGTGAGGCTTCGGGGCCTCACAAAAGCGGCACTCAGAAGCCCTGGGGCCTGGAGCCTGGGGCCTGGGGCCTTCTCCAGGGCGAGGCCGTACAATTGCTATGGGGGCGCCTATTTGTCGCGTGCAGAACTCGCGAGAAAACATCGATCGAGTGGGAGCGCCGGCAATGAGCGCCAAAGTGCACAAATATGGCCGGCGCTGGCCCTAAACTGGCAGCCATCTCAATGAAGTGGTCGTTGCCACTCAAACTCTGGCGGCGGGCCCATGTTTGAGCTCGCGAGATTTGTTCGCGCGCTGCCAACACACTCGACCACGGTCACGACACTCGGCCACAACAATTCCCGGCCCGGGACGACTCGAGCTCGGGGCGGCTCCAAATAAGCGGAAGAAAGACAATTATTATTTCACGTGCTCGGCCGGCCGCTCGTGAGTTCCGGTGCTGGTGGCGCGCGCCAGTTCATTGTCGGCCTGGCCCTTGTCTCGCTTGCTCGCCGCGTTTGTTCACTGGCTCGCAAATTGATTCTTATCTCGCCCCCACTGACCGCGCGCGCGCTAAATGGTTTCTCTAAAGAGCCGCGCGCCTAGCGGCGCGCCAAGTTGCGTCGCTAGCGAGCGGGTTAGAGTCGCTTGGTCACAGTGGCGCATAATCAACGGACAGCGCGGGCTCAGCGGCCTCTACGTGATGATCTCAACTTCTCTACACTCAAACTCGCAACTAACGCGCCCGTTGCCGCCCTGAATACAACTCTCACTCTCTCTCTCTGTCTCTATGTTTCGCCCGCCCCCCTCCGTGTCCGCGGTAATCCCCGCGCCCCCTCACCTGGACCACCTGAACCAACGCCGTCCACCGACTCAGGACGGCAATGGTGTCATCGAGAACGAGGAGCTGAGCGGATTTATCAAAGACTTGATGGACTTTCTCGGCAAGGTTAGTACAAGCGCACCATTGACATCAGCCGCGTTGACGCGACATAAGCGCACAACAAACGACAATCAGCTCGCGCTAACGCTTCCACTCCGACGCCCCTATATCTCCGGCTCGCTATGGACCGATGCAACCCGCACGCTTTGTGTGGCCTGCGTGTGTCACCGCCATTATCGCGCCCTTCCTCTCAATAGATGCCAGACACCAAAGACATCGACGAGTTCCAGCGGATGGTCATGGACGGCTGCGACGCCAACGGAGACGGCAAGATAAACAAGAAGGAGCTCACCACCGTCTTGCTGGCGCTGGCCAAGTACGCCTCCGAAGAGGAGAAACAATCGGCGGCCCTCAAGTGAGTCTCGAGCGAAAAGCCCTGCGAGTCACTCACTGCGCCGAGTTCACCTGCCAACTCCCATCTGGAGTGCTTGCCGGCTCCTCCAAGACGAGTCTATTTTCGCTAATGACAAATACCTACACTTGATACACTCAAATCAGCTGCATCCCGATCTCGTCGGCTACATCATCGAAGTCATGAATCGCACTCACTCACATACAAAGCCAGCAGCTCCAGAATGAGTCCCAGACTCAACTCCGATACTATCATCATCACGCAAAATTTGTCACTCCAGCCTGTTCGTTGTCTACGTTCAGCCACGCATTCCAACCGGTAATAAACTTTTCAGTTACATGATGCCGACAGCATGCATCTCGCGATCGACTCAGGCAACGCTCACTGGCAGTCACAATTTTGTCGATCCCTAGCGCTTTGGAGTTTATTTTTTGTAGGAGAAGCTATTATCCTCCTGGTTCAGCGCTGTAATGAACTCGTCCAACTTGTCCTGGATCTGTCGGACTTTTACCAGCTCTTCGGCTAACTCGACGCGTTTGCCCGATATTAGCTCGGCCTTCTTCAGCTCGTCCTCGCCGTACTCATCCAGGACATCCATTATCTCCTTGTTGATTCTTCTCAGCTCGCCCTCAAGAAACTGGCGCCTCAGACTATTGGTCGAAAACTCCAGCATCCTTTTGATGCGGTAGAAGAAGAGCACATGACTGCAATCAGTTTCACAATCCAAATCGTTCTCGTAGAAATGAAACATGCGGCTACAGTCGTGGGCCCGCTCTATTTCCCTTTGCAAGAAGTTGAGCGCGTGATACGGAGCCCAAACTCGTTGGATCGCGCTTTCGTCTAAATCCTCGTAGCCTTGCGAGTCTAAATTGCGCTTGATTGTGATCATATCGGGCTCGCTCAATTTGCTCTTATCCAGGGCTCCCTCGTGAGTGCTTATCAATTTCTCGAATTCACTCCTGATAGCCTGGTTGGCATGCTGATCCCGAGTAGTCGATTTCCATTCTAACCACCGCTGAGCCAATGAGGGCCCAGTCAGCTGACAAAGCTCATTCTCGGCCGACTTCACATAAGTGCTCAAGCTTTCCTCCAGAAAATTGATAGACTTCGACCAGTTCTCTTTGGTCAATGTTATCTGCTTAGACACTGCTTCCAATTGTACTACTCGCAATATATCCAGCGCCTGCTGCTTCCACTGATACCTGTCCAAGGCGTCATTTAGCACAGCCTTCTTGAGATCTTGGTAGAGTATTCTATCACTAGTCGATGAGTTTTCATTTCGCTTATTCTGCTCTTTGAACAGATATTCGTTGAACTGAAGCTTGATCGATTCTCGTGCCACCTGCATGGCTAGTTTGGGTAATTCACTAGACTCGATCCAGCGTTGGAGGTCCATATCGACCTTGGCGTCGAAATGGTGCTTGTCAGAGACGGCGGGAAAATATACCTTCTCGAGGACATGACTACGCACACGTTCCCACAACTGAGTCGATATGAGTTGATCCCAGTCTCTCGTTGACAGCCTACTCAATTGTGCTACTTCGTCTAGGAGTTCGTTCCGCGCATTGTAGAATACTTCATCGCGAGTCAATTGTCTGATATGAGGGAATAATCGCTGCCACTCGGCCTCTAGGTTGAACAAGGTGGCCTTATAAGCGTCAGCTTGTTGCTCAATGGATTCTTTGACCATGCTCCAAAAGCACTCTGACACCTTTGAACTAAGATTCCTAGTACTGCACTGGCTTGGGTTGAGAATTCCCTTGTCAAGCAGAGATGAGGTAAGAAAGAACTTCTCTTCATAATCCTTGATTTCTTGAATATCACTATTTGTGCCGCTCTTACCGGCAACGACGGCATAATAGCCCATAGCTTTCATGGGAAACAGTTCACCGTCGAGTATTTTCTTGATCTTGCCAGGATTTGCATGCGTCTGCTCGGCAATGTCTACCTTGGTGAGCACAAGTATCGTCCTTCTACCTGCATGATCTATTTCGCGTACCATATCTGTGAATATGCTACGCTCGGCGTCTATAGAACCATCCTGTATACAAAGGATTATAGCATTAGGATTACCCATATACTCAGTAACCATCTTTCGGATACACTCCTTCGTATCAGGCGCCAGCTCCGTGGTAACTGTGCTGATTATTCCTGGCAAATCGACTAGAACCATTCGTTGTATACCCGGGCCTTGGATAGTCAACGATATCACTTGATTGCTCACTGTTTTTCCTCCTTGAACAGATAGACGCATCCTTCTCTCGATTTCATGACGCAAGTCCGCCAGTTCCGACTCTTTTGTGAGATCAAATTCGCGTGGGCTATCTTTGAAACGAGCCACATGATAGGGACCCTCGCTCAAAGTTACTTGAACTGGGGCACGGGTCATCATTTCTCCCGCGCCTCGTGGAAATATCCTGGCACCTGCAATCATTTCTAATACACTTGTTTTGCCCGAGCTCTGATCACCGACTACGACAACTTTAGGCAGGTGATCTTGCATTTTGTATGCTGAGTCGTAACCGCTTAGCTCATCCAGGACTTCTGAGTAGATTTCAATTAGTGATTTCTTGATCTTCCTCTTGAGCTGGAGAGAGGCTGTGCTGTTGGGTCCGCCGGTACCGCCTGATCTTATTGCACTCCTCAATTCTCTGTTCTCTTTTCTGAGACGGTCGAGCTCTTTCCTGACAGCAACTATCTCATCGGTCCGTTGCCTGCTACTGCCATTGTCCTTGGCTTGATTCTGAAAGACAGTACCGGCATTGACGGCTGTTGCTGTTGTGGCAGTCTTCTTACTCTGAGGCCCATCATTTGAGTTGTCATGTTGAGGGGTATTCGGTGGTGGCTGGTGCAATGGTTTCACTATCTGTTCTGGATCGACAATTTCTCGGTCTAGAAAATTTTGTCGTTCCAGCTGATTTTTTGCGGCCAAATATTCTGCATTCCGCTTGCTTATAAAATCTCTGAGTGAGTCTTGCAATGAGGCGGTTTCATTCTTCAAGTAGTCCTTGAGTTCGAGCAAATGCTCTGAGACATGCATATCTTGGATAAAATCTGGCAACTCCGGCATGGACGATTTCAGATCATCGATCTTCTTCTTGGCACTGTAATAACCGCCAACGGCCGTTGCTGGCACGATGTACCTGAGTCGCAGTAGAAGGCCAACATATTTGAACGACGACATCATGAGATATCTGGATCTAGGGGCAGCTAACAAGGTTGTCAACAAAAACAAAAGTCTCCGTTCCAGTAGCTGGGGCAGATGAGCGAAGCACAAATGCCGTCAAGTATGAGATAATAATAGTCGAGATTAATATACATCTAAATGAATGCAGTTCAGGAGGTCGCGTGGTGAATGAAAAATGCAACTCATAGCGAATGAGCAGAACGTGCGCGGGAACCCTTGCATCCTGAGACGCGCTCGTGCAAGCGTGCAAAAGAAACCCGCGCGCCGCCCACTCGTACGAGGATCAGTCAGCCATTCAACGCAATACCTCGAGATTGTCACGCCTATCTCGACTGCTTTTACCCGCGGACTTTATGGTCAAGCGGGGTCTTGATAAGGCGGCTGGGTAGTCGTGGTTGGCATCAAGACGTCTCTGCGAGCGCATAGACGTCAACCCTGTTTATCGCATCATCGATCGGTGGCCTAAACTCCAATTCATCACAGGGAGAGCGCGCACGAACTAGACGGTAATCCAAATGCAGCTCGATCGTCTCCGATACGTATCATTCACCGCCAGACACATTAAACCACGAAAGAAGATCATCTTGCCGACTTCGCATGCAATCGGATCACTGTATTATCCTCAGAGGATCGTTCATTCCAGAGCCTACCAGCCAACCGTCCGGAAGGTTTCTTGTGGATTTTCTTTCTTGAGAGGTCTACACAAGATGGCACACTCACAGAAGCATATCTTTGAAAATCCAATAGATAAAGAAGATGCTATTAAGAGCATAGATACTTGGCAAAAGTCGTCCGAGAAGGATGCTATCAAAAGGACATACAACTTCAAGAACTTTGTACAGGCCTTTAGTTTCATGACTGCAGTGGCACTCGAAGCTGAAAAGTTGAACCATCACCCTGAATGGTTCAACGTCTACAACCGAGTTGAGATAACCTTGACCAGTCACTTTTGCAATGGTGTCAGCAAACTCGACATCAAGTTGGCTAAGATAATCGACTCGATATATGAGAGCTCGGCCAAGGCCTGAGGAGGAGAAGCGCGAGCTTCGGATAGATTCTTTTGACGGGTCTGTTCTCAAATGTTTCTCGTTTCATTTCCTTCAATGAAGATGATATTGGATAAATAAACACTGATTGTTGTCCTTAATTTGTGGATGTCGGGCTCCAATCATCGCATGAGATGAACTGAGACTATGTGCTTTCCGGGAACCAACGTCAGACCTATGGCACGTTGTTCTTGGTTATTTGCGTATTCCCAGGCATTCTCGAGTATCACATTTGCGTCCCTGTCGGTGCAAACGAAATATCCAATTATGATGCGACCGTCGGTTATCACAAATCTGAGCAACTGGTTGAGCCACGACCTGAGTTTGGGTCTTGGATCTGTTTCAGATTTCCTTGTCGGACTTTGGGAGGAAGGTTCTGAGGTTGGCTGAGGAGGCGTCGAGTTAGCGTCGGTGTCAGAGTTGACGACGCAATCCTCGGTCGGCATGCTGATCGAGAGGCTAAGTGTGAACTGTTCTAGTTAACTGTTGAGATAGACTTGCATGTCTCCAGGTTGATGCTAATGGACGACGAGGTTGGCTCTCACTGGTGAAGACCAGGACGAAACTAGAAAGCGATTATTTTTGTAAACTTTTGTCTAGGCGCGCACGAGCGCGCGTCGACAATATCTAAGGCAGTCCTCGCGCGAAACCTTTCCCACCGAAGGCAGTGATCCGCCACCTGAATCTAACAAGTTGTAAGCTTCTATAGACACTCCAGGAGACGATTGCATTGGCGACCTAGAACACAGTTCTCGAGGACTAGCTCAAGGAGAGACTACATTTGATCTGACTTGACACACTCACAGCCTTCTCAGGCGCCATTATTGGTAGGGACAAATGTTTCTCCACTGGCAGCTATGGCCACATACTCCATAAGACTCTGGGTCAATCAATGCTTGCACCATGTTTGACAGTTAACTCGAGTTGCTCGAGCCAATACAGGCAACAAAAACCACACGAGTTCGAAAAACAATAGCTCTGAGAGACAACTGCGATAACAAACTTTTTAGTCCTTGTATCTCGATATCAGTATGAAATTTGCTTCTTGCTAGCAGTCCAACTGATTGAGCTTGATGAGTGTAAGAAACATTCTTCGATGGATGAATGTTCAGTGAAAGTCAGTTCGATCCATCGGGTCAGATGAGAGGCGCCGAGACTCGTCTCGAGAAGTTCATGAAACGTTGCGCGCAACGGTGGAGTTCGATTCCTACCTTGACTGAATCAGGGTCAAATAGACTAGCTAGAGTGACTGACATGAACATCTCGACTCGGGCGACTGTACAAGCTCACCGCAACCTCGATATCTTCTACTAGCTGTTGGACTCTATTGAATGCTTCAATTAACCTAACCGAGCTGCTACCTGGCACAATCTATCTATAAACACTATAATGAATTACAAATAACTATCCAGTCGAGAAACTGCATTCAAACATTAAAGAAACGCGTCGATAAGCCGAGAAAGCAACAGGCTAAGGATTGAGTAGTAGCTTTTCCTAGTGCGAACAAATGTCATCTACAAAATCATTGCCCTCTCAAGCTCCTCGCGACTTTTGTGAGCGCGAGAGTGTAGAAACAGGAAATGAAGCGCCGGCGACTTCAAAGCCAAATTCCAGGACTTTTCCATCCAGAAAAGTTCGTCGCCGTTTCGGAAAATCGTTGGCCTCTGTCTGTCGAGCTTGTCGTTCGTTCAACTCGCACCCGTCACTCGACCCTTCTGAGGATCAACTACTTTCTCGCTAAGGTGAACGCGGCTTACATCGCGCGCACCTTTGCTGATGCAGAAGCCAAGTGTCTAACTTTCGCGTGGGGCTTTTTCGCGCGCTTGTTCGGTCGTCTTCGCATCATAAACATCCTAGTACACAAGGAGCAAGAATAAAAATAAAAATAATCACCGGGCATAATCGAACATCACTCTCTCACATCTCGCATGCCTTCATCGAGACTAGTCTATCCCTCGCCATTGCGCAATAGATTTTCATCTCGAGTTGATCGCTACTTTTATTATTATCCCACTACCCGAGTCTTCACAATCCAGCGTCTTGAGGGAACCAGTGCAAACTACTGCGCCGAGTCAGTCCCCTGGGCTACACAAGATATTATCAGTACCTATTTCGAACTCCATAATCTGACTTAATGATGAAACAAACCATATTGCTCGGACCTCACTCCAGACAAACCTAACACGACATATATTTAGTTGATTAAGGCCCTCTAGACAGGAAACAGATTGCCAAATTAAATACTGAGAGCATAACCAACGCGTTTGAGAGGTAAGAAGGCGAAGGTTACCAAGCTATGACAACTAGGCATCATATTCTAGGATCCACTGATCGTCGCTCATATTGAAAACAGAACACTGCGACTAACCTCTTGTCGATTAGCTCAAGATACAATCAAGATCAGTTGTCGTAAGCAAACTACGAACGAATGCTTAACTCAAAGACACACGACAAGACCAACGAACTCAAATAGACCACACGCAACCAAGTCCGTTATCATTGAACGAAACTCTACTGTGCTAAGAAAGCTGAATCAATAATTAGTCTGCATTACATTTGCCAATGAACTCCTATGATAGCCGGCTCAGCAGTGGGCCATCTCGATTGATGACTTCCTGGTAGGCAGACACACATAACAGCTATAACGACACACAACAAAGTACAGTGTGATCTTGTGTTGGAAACCCTGACAAAACATAATCGGCGCACGTACACTGAACACCGTGCTTTTGACCTTTATTAGTATTCACTTTAGGTTGCTCGCGATCAGCGAGTTGTTTCACAGGTGGCCAAAATGGTAAGTTGCCTAAATCAGAATTCATGATTGGCTTGACTGAGTTCGTGGATGTCGTCGGTCACGATGGGCTTGCACTCCCAGTATAAATCCTCTAACTTTCTGAACTCCTCATTTCAAACAATTTTGAACGATTGTGTTCATTACTGTTCGCCATAGGGTAACGAGCAATCTATACCTATGGAGATGTGCTCCAACTTTGATGGAGACGAGATCAAAAGATTGGGCAAACGCTTTAAGAAGCTGGACCTCGACAACTCGGGTTCCTTATCCGTGGACGAGTTTATGTCCCTGCCAGAGCTGCAACAAAACCCCCTAGTACAGCGTGTTATAGATATCTTCGACACGGATCAGAATGGCGAGGTTGATTTCAAGGAGTTCATTCAGGGTGTTTCACAGTTTAGTGTCAAGGGCGACAAGCAATCTAAACTTAGGTTCGCCTTCCGAATATACGATATGGACAACGATGGGTACATATCGAATGGAGAACTATACCAAGTATTGAAAATGATGGTTGGCAACAATCTCAAGGAGACACAGCTGCAACAGATTGTGGATAAGACAATACTGTATGCCGACAAGGATGAGGACGGCAAGATATCCTTCGAGGAGTTTTGTGCAGTCGTCGGAAACACTGACATACATAAGAAAATGGTTGTGGACGTGTAGCTCTTTGGGGTTGAGTTTTGTTCTAGTTCATGTTGAACTATGATGAGTTGACGCGAACGCCATCACCGGAACCTGAGCAAAGGAATGGATGAAATCTCAAGAGAAACGAATGCGAACAGCTATTTGTTATTCATAATATCACCTAATGGAGGGTATGATAATAAAATTATTTTTTAAGAAACGACCATGATTTGAATGGGCTAAGCTCGGGATTCTTCTCTTCCTTTGTATCCTTGTTTGATGGACCACTATTTGAGAGTGAGGCGGCCGGTTTTGTGGGCAATTTTACCTTCTTTCGCTTGCTTGTGCAGGTGGAGCAGTACCAAACAAAACGGGGATCCTTGACATTTTCGTTGGCCAGGCTAGGCTTGTGACACTCTTGGTGATAGAGACTATGACACTCTTGACATTCCACAATCTCGTTGCCGGCCTTTTGTTCAATTTGCTTGCAGACAAGACAACAACTCGAGTCGGTGGGATCGATATCGTCCGATGAGACCATGATGGGATTATGCACTGGCTGAGGTTGAGGCTGAGGCTCTTGTTTGATTTGTTGCAGATGTTGTTGTTGTTGCTGTAGTTGTTGGTTGGTTTGCTGCTGTTGCTGTGGCTGAGGTAGTTGTCGGTTAGAGATGACTGGCTTGATGGTAGGCGCGGCGGGCTTCTGGAGCGGCATGATTGGGGGCGCCTTCTTCTGGGCGAGACACTCGTCGAGCATGACTTTGAGCTGGTCGGTGGCGTCCTTGGCGGGCGAGTGCAGAAGTTGGGTGGCTCTGAGCAGTGAGGCCTCGAATTGAGTGGAGATGGTGGCCATGATGTCGGTGACAATATGATAGCTCGAGAGCGTTCATTGATAAGACGGGCGAAGGAATAAAGTGGACAGGCTGTTGGTTTGTTTACCTTTTGCTCGTGTGTCCAACTCTCAGTCACGAGTTGGACACGATTTTGACTGGCCCAAGCGCCGCTCGAAGTTGTGTGCGCCCGAAGCGTGCGCAGAGTCGATGGCGACAACCATTGAGGAGCTGCGCCTGAGCGGCGCACAGAGGGCAGTGTCTGGAATGCGCGCACTTGGAATGCGTCGTGCGGGTGCGGACTCTCTGGTGACTTACCGTTTGCGCTCAATGTGTGGCGCAACTGGAGCGATGGTGAGCCACTGGGAGAAGCCAGCGAGTTGTGCGGGCGCGCTTATTTGTGCTGTGTGCTGTGTGTTGTGTGTTATGTGTTGTGTCCATGCGACTGTGTGCGTGCAGACGTCTCCGCGAGAGCGAGACAGAGATAGAGAGAGAGAGAGAGAGAGAGAGAGGAACAGAGGGAGAGAGAGAGAGAGACTGAGAGAGAGTGCGCAATGGGCCGCTTGTGTTTTGTTGTCATGATTCCT